>WBZZ01002605.1:147500-152500 GCA_019918135.1 Paulinella micropora | reverse complement strand
AGAGGAGGAGGACCAGGATGATGGGGAGGAGGATGAGGAGGAGGATGAGGAGGAGGATGAGGAGGAGGAGGAGAAAGGAGAAGTGCAACGCGAAGGAGTTGCTGGTGACAGTCGCGATGGCCAGCACCCGCACAGTCCTGTGCAGCATGCGCAGCAGATGGAAGATGATAAGAAAGAAGAGAAAGGTGTTGGAAATAATAGTCATAACCGAGATCCATGTGTGGCTGCTACTCATGACCAAAATGCAACTGTGCACGCTCTGGATGCGAGTCAGCAGCAGCTACAAGAACACACTGTAATCGACGAGCAGCCTCGGAACGTGGTCGACGAGCTTGGTGCAGGTGAGGAGCTTCCTGGTGTAGATATTAATACATTCATCGTGTTTGAGTGGGTAGATTACGACGGTGACAGAAAGAAGAGAGTGAGAAGTAAATCGAGGAATAGAAAAGTGAAAAAATTCAGCTTGGGAAGGTAACTAAGGTGGACGTTGATGGCGATGATCCAAATGTTGACTCAGTAGTCATTGTTAACGTTTGGGGCCATCCATCAGGTTCAAACCAGTATACGGGGAAGTATCTACCGGCTTGGTTGCATGGTCGAGAAAAAAAGCAATCCATAAACGATCCTGGATCCAAGCACAGAGGATAAAGAATTCAAAGCTTGGGAGAAAGACGTGTTGGCGTCGCACATCATCTCACTCGATATCTGCGTGCAACCGTCAGGTGAAAGTGAGGTGCCATCCTTACAAATCGCATCGACCGATCAAGAACACATCAAAAAAGATTTAAGACGATATAAATTTGTACTTGAAATGTTATTACCTTTAATAGTAACTGTGTTTTCAAAGCCCTGACATAGATATTAATAAATTTTAGTTTATTGAACTCAACAATTTAATTTTATGTGCTGAAATATTAATATGATTAACTTAAAATCAAAATTTTTGTTTTGGAATAGTTCTAGTAGTAGACGCCATGAGTATGGCAGTTTGGCCACCAAATGACACAGATTTTAATCAGGCATCGCCTCATTCAAATTTCCCTATGTAACCAAAAAACTGGATAGTCCGGCCCGTTTTTTGTAAAGCGGGAAATTCCCGGAAAATCAGCTTCATCACCTCACACAGTCGATGTTGGCCGGTCCGATTGATAGTTAGAGAATGTTTTCCGTGAAATTGACTGTGTAAAATATATTTTTTCAAATTTTACCACAAAGTTAGTATTGATATTGCTGTTGACATTCAAGACAACAAAAAAAATTGATTTTTCTGTTTTGGTTGGAATTTCAGTTTTGGTTGGAATTTTGATTTTGGGTGAAAATTTGAATTTTTCAAATTAACTGCTATATTCGTCCGCAAAATATCGTAAATTTTCGCGAAATGTTACCGTTAAATTTGAAAATTTGAATTTTTGTCACAAAAATGAAAAACTGTCACAAAAATGAAAATCTGACACAAAAATGAAAAACTAATTTTTGTTGTTGTCTTGAATGTCAACAGCAATATTTACATAATACTAGTATTAATAATTAAAACCTGCTGAGACAAAAATAGTTGAATCTCGTGCAAAGCGAACGTCAAATCAATACTTATATTAATAAGACACGCCCCTCTGATTTCACATATAGCTTCCCCCAGTAGATTCTGTTGATGACACTAGACCTGGCACACTTTTTATTATGAATATTAATAGCTAAACCTCTACTGGAAGCGAAGGGGAAAAGCAATTCAGTAGCCTAGGATGTGACGCGATCATAGCATCTGCTATTAGCTTGTAGCACAGCAAGAGGTGAGCTTGACAAAAGAAAAGATAGATAGCGAGGCCGCGAGTCTGTGTGTGTGGAGGGAAGGGGGGGGGGGGGGCAACAGCAGGAAGAAAAAAAATCATTACAACCACAGGGCATTACTACTATTCAAGGCTGCCACTCCTTTTTTCGCCGTCGACTCTATTTTCTCGCTGTCGCCTCATGTTTTCACAGCAACTGCCTGAAAATGAGGGCGTACACAAATGTGGATGGGTGTAGCGTGGTGGCGCTGCTGATTCCGAGCGCAGACTGGGATGGGAAGCCGCCGTCGCGATCGCCTTGAGTAAGTCATGATTATGATGTTGACTTTTTTGGAGCCATGGTAATGCGACGGCGTTTGTGTTTGGTCACCCCGCTACCAGCTCGACTGCGCGAAGCGTTGGGCAAATGATAGCGGCAACGCCACTTATCGTTTTCGCTGTCGGATTTTCTCTTCTTATTCGGACAGTGTCTGTCCTTGTTCTTGATGAAGAAGTTGCACCGCACAAAGTTGTCATCTTCGCCTCCTTCACTCCGGTGCTTGCCTCTTTGCCTTCTTCCTCGCTCCCTTCTTCGTCATCTTTCTCGCTCTCTTCTTCTTCATCTTCTTCCTCGCCCTCTCCTTCGTCGTCTTCTTCCTCACTCCCTTCTTCCTCGTCCTCGTCCTCTTCTTCTTAGTCTTCTTCCTCGCTCTCTTCTTCTTCATCTTCTTCCTCGCCCTCTCCTTCGTCGTCTTCTTCCTCACTCCCTTCTTCCTCGTCCTCTTCCTCGTCAATGCATTTCTGCACATGTGCCTCCATCGTCTCACCCGCGAGGGGAGTACGAAGATTTGACGATAGGCTCTACTGACACCCCCGCAAGGCAGCTCCAAGCCTTCCAGACAGACCAATACTTTCAAAGAAAATATCCTTTGAAAATACTGGCACCGACGGGAATCGAACTGGCGACAATAATAATAATAATAATAATAATAATAATAATAATAATAATAATAATAATAATAATAATAATAATAATAGGCTTCCTCAGACTATAGCATCAGATCCAGATCCTGGACATGTGCCTCCATTGGGTCACCGGGGTCAGCCGATCCCAACGCATTGTCAGAACACCAAACAGACATAGCAGCAACAGCAACAGCAGGGGCAGATGGGGGCTGTGAAGTGCATGAAGAGCTAGATGCGAGGGTGTTAGCTGAAGAGAAGAACTCGGAGACACTACGCTGCGCTCCCGAACCCCTCTCTCTAGCCAGGACGTCCACACTGCGCGGACGGCCGCGCCGCGCAACATCAACGTCACTTGGGGGAGAGGGTGGGACAGAAGCTGATGGAACCTCAGTGAGGTCAATCACCTCCTCGCCCCCATCCTCCACCCCAAGCTCCTCCCTTTTACCCTCCCTAGCAGACCAACACTCAGACACATATGATCCAAACAACACATCCAACTTTGGAGGGGGACGCAACGCTGTAACCCCTAACAACGCAGCAAGCCTAAAGTTACTGCGGAAGCGCGACTTCCCCTGAAAAAACTTACAAAACAATCGTGATTGATCCACAGGCGACATATCATCCCAACCCTGCCGCACAGAGCCCTCCCGCTCCCGCCCAAGCAACACATCCTCCACCACAACCTCACCGCCTACGACCTCACCACCCTCCTCACTCCCTCCATCCCCCTCAGCAGCCCCCACAGCCATGCCACCGAGCCTCTGCATACTCAGCAACAGCTGCTTACGTCTCCCCTCATGCATGGGGCAATGCCATAAGAAGTGCGCAAGGGACTCATTGACATCATCATGACAACAGAAGCAGCGAGGGGACATGCCACTGACCAACTTGCTGCGGTACAACCGAAGGCGGTTGTTGCAGCTGAGCAACCTTCTCCGAAGCAGATTATAATGCGCATCATCAAGGGCTACCCATCTTGGGAACTCCTTAGTTCCAAAGACTTGTCTTGGGATGACTCGCAGGCCATCAGTACGATCGCTGCCTGCCTCTCGCTTGTCCCACATCAGTTGCTGCACCATCTTGACGTCCTGCTGAAGGGCCCACTTGTCCACAGTCGAACTCCAACCCTCGAGGTCCTTCTCTGAGCTATTTAGGAGCTCCTGAAGCCCTTGTTGTAGATCCATTGAGTCCCTGATAGCGCCTTCGGCCTCAGCAGTCCAGTCGGATTTGACTTGAGATGCGATGACAGGAAATCGCTTCTCCGGCAGAACACGCAGCTGTCCATAGAACTTCAGTTGCGCCGCCCGCCGCAAACGCTCCGCACTCAAAGAGCGCGCCAGAAAGAGTGTAATCCACTTGCTTGTCTTAGGGGCTGATGCCGAGAATCATCCTCATGGGGCGCAGCATTGCTGCCTCCAGCTTGGTGAGCTGCGATACGGGGGCACGCCAGACATCGAAGGCGTACTTCAGCTTGGCCCCCACAAGTTGATTCCAGCACATGAGACGATACCTAGCTTGTATCTCACCTGCACACCACAAAGAGTACCAACCTGCGGTGGCGACTTCAGTGACACGCGTAGCCCGCAGGGCCTGCTCCTTCCACTTCAGGTCGTCGGTGATAACCACTCCAATAATAATAATAATAATAATAATAATAATAATAATAATAATAATAATAATAATAATAATAATAGTGCTTCTCTGTCAATGGCTGATGCATTTCTGCACATGCGCCTCCATCGTCTCACCCGTGAGGGGAGTACGAAGAATTGACGATAAGCTCTAATGACACCCCCGCAAGGGCAGTTCCAACACTTCCAGACGGGCCGGTATGTTCAATGAAAATGCTGGTCCAGACGGATCGGTATGTTAATAATAATAATAATAATAATAATAATAATAATAATAATAATAATAATAATAATAATAATAATAATAATAATAGTGCTTCTCTGTCAATGGCTGATGCATTTCTGCACATGCGCCTCCATCGTCTCACCCGTGAGGGGAGTACGAAGAATTGACGATAAGCTCTAATGACACCCCCGCAAGGGCAGTTCCAACACTTCCAGACGGGCCGGTATGTTCAATGAAAATACTGGTCCAGAAATAGACCGGTATGTTCAATGAAAATACTGGTGGCACCGACGGGAATCGAACTGGCGACAGGGCCCAGATGGTAGAACTTGACCACTGGGCTATCACGGTGTCCATAATAATAATAATAATAATAATAATAATAATAATAATAATAATAATAATAATAATAAT
>WBZZ01002605.1:130000-145000 GCA_019918135.1 Paulinella micropora | reverse complement strand
GTGTGTGTGTGTGTGTGTGTTTGGGTGGGTGTGGGCATGAGTGTATGTTGTGGGCATGAGTGTATGTTGTGGGCATGAGTGTATGTTGTGGGCATGAGAGTGTGTTGTGGGCATGATTGTGTGTGTGTGTGTGTGTGTGTGTGTGTTGGTGTTGTGTTTGTTTGTGTTTGTGTATATGTATGTATGTAACATGTATGTAATATGTGTGACAGTATGTATGTATTGTGCATGCATGCATTTATATTGTCTGTGCATGTGTGTGTATTATGTGTGTTTGCGTGTTGGTGTGGGCATGAGTGTGTGTGTGTGTGTGTGTGTGTGTGTGTGTCTGTTGGTGTGGGCATGAGTATGTATGTGTGTGTGTGTGTGTTGGCATTTGTGTGCGTGAGTGTGTCCATACTTACATAGGTAAGAATATATACACACACAGACTGACACACATAATAGTACTGTTGCAAAGAGAAATAAATACGTTTGAAAGAGAAATCAGAAGCGAAATCAGAAGCACAATTGGAGAGAGAACCATCCTAAGGACACTAACGCTATTTCCTCTTTCAAAAAACAGCTGAACACATATCTGCTCACAGCTAATATTGCTCATATTTACACCATATTCAATATAGAATAAGTCCGATCTGATATTCTTTTCTCCATGTTCTGATTTCTCATATAGTTTCTTGTATTCTTGTCTACACGTACATCTTCTAGTGATTTCTCGTTACACGTGTAAGTTAGTCATCACCACGGTTAATTCAATACATTAGAATAGTTGTCTTGCCTAGAATAATCAAGGTTGTTTTTAAAGTGAAGGAAGTCGCAGTGGAATCAGAAATCAGAAATCATACAACAGTTTTTTTGTTTTTTCCTGGTCACTCTACGTGTTCCATTTCCCCACTCTTACCACCCTGTTCTTTCCACTGCCCCACGCTTGCCACTCTGCCCTTTTCCATGGCACCACTATTGCCAGTCTGTTCTCTACAGCAGCTTTATTGTCAATCTGTCCTCTCCCAGTGCCCTCCGTGATCAATCTGCCCTTTTCATTGCGCGATTGCCACTTTGTCCTTTCCACTGCGCCACCGTTTCCAGTATGTGTAAATGCGTCATTTCACAAATATCAGTGGGTGGGCCGTAAGGGAGACTGAAAAGTGAACGCTGCAGTGTTAATTACTGTAATAAATTAAGAATGAACTATTGTTCCCGCTCCAAAATTTTGAACATTACAAAGACAACCCCTTCACCCTCATATTTGATTTTTCGCTCTAGCACAAAAGTGCTTAGAGCAAATTTTCCTGTTGTTTTTTAAATTTGGGAAATCGAGATGTCAGCTGCAGCTGGACAAAGGACCCCAACGCCTACTAGGAAGTGCAGAGCTCAACAGGGTGATAACGACAACAAGACAAGCGCAGCCAGCAGCAGCAGCGGCAACAACGGAAGCGGCCCTGCATTCGGTGGGGGAACGTGGCTACTTCAACTCCTTTTGCTGCTACATCGAGTACTAGTCTGCCGGCTACTGGGCTTCCCGCGACTGGCTCGAGCGGTGCTGGAGCAGGTGGTAGCACTGGTAACACCCCCCCCCCCCCCCACCCCCCCCCCCCCCACCCCTACTAGGACCCTGCATTCAGTACTAGGACGCAACAACGGAGGCGGCCCTGCATTCGGTGGGGGAAACGTGACTACTTCAACTACTTTTGCTGCTACATCGAGTACTAGTCTGCCGGCCACTGGGCTTCCCGCGACTGGCTCGAGCGGTGCTGGAGCAGGTGGAAACACTGGTAACACCCCACCATCTGCATCTGCTTCACCACTCAACACTGTCAACCTATTTGGAGCACCATCGCTACACCAGCAGCAGACCGTGATAGGGCAAGGTACGACGACGACTACGACGACGGGTGCCACTATTCCGCCTCGCGATCGCACCGACACCAGCGGTCACCACCCACTAGGCTGGACGCAAGTACGATGGTAAGCATTGGAGATATGCTGCGCAACGCACTTAGGGAGGAGACGCGGGCGGTCACTGGTGACTTCGCGAGGCTGACTGACAAGGTGCAGGGGATGATCCAAGCTACCAAGCAGGAATCGAGCCAGCGCGACTCGAAGCTGATTGACAAGCCATCACACCGCAGTTACTTCGTCGTGGAGAAGATCATTTTGCAGATTCTGGAGAGCAACGCATATGTGCGAAACAACGAGAAGTTGGCGATATCTCTATGGCGAACGCGCTGGCCACGCTGGCTCGGCGATGTGGCAGGCGCAAGCGTGATGATGCCTTGTGTAGGTTGGGCCACGTACTGGATTTGCGGCCCTGGTGCTGTCCTTGCTGCGGAGGCATGAAACAGGGGACACTCTGTCACGCCAGTGGTTGCTGCTGCTGGTCATGCTGCTGCTGGTTCTGCCCTTGTGCAGAGTTCGCGCCGTAAGAACACTGAGGGCAGCTTCTCGCCCAGTGCTGGTTGGATCCGCAGATATGGCATGCACCACGGTTCTGACGTCCACCACGTATACGAGGGTCGGTCGCCCTCGAGTTGGTCGTAGTAGGGAGAATCTGCTCCAGATACGGTGCCACTTCGTCCGCAATCACTAGCTTTTTACCCACCAGTAGCATCTTGGCCTCGGCGCCTTCCACCTGTATTGGGTTTTGGCCACTCATATCCATAGCACGGCTGGACTTTGAATCCGAGCCTGCGCCCACAGCGTTCTAGCAACTGAGCTGTTACATCCAATCGAAAGTAAAATTGTCAGACGACGCTTCACGCGCATGACAGGCACTACACAGCGCAACACGCGCATGACTTGCATCACGCTGTCACTGACTTATGCTCGTTTTGTTATGTCATTAAATAGATTTTATTTATTTCATTTATTTATTTATTTATTTATTTTTTCAAATTTGGTTCGGCAACACGCCCCTGCAATTTACTAGATTTCCTTAAAGATGGTACTTGTCACACGGCATCACGCCCCGATGGAATTAATACTATTGTGTCGGCAAACGCTTCTATTTTCATACTTCATCGCGTGATTTATTAATAGTACTGATTCGGGATCTTGCCTTATTATGACAGACAGCAACTGGTCCTCTTGCAAGGAAAGATTTCTGACTTCCTCCCTCACAAGGCACCGAAGTCCAAAGTATTTAAAGACTACTCGCTGGACATGGTATGTGTATGGTGCAAAATAGATTAGTAATCTGGCATATTTTTGCTCATCAAGGCAGACAGTGCCGACACCAGCGGACGAGGTATCATACGTAACCTGGCTTCTGACAACACCACAAGTAGCTGTCGAACAGTATAGCTCGGGCTCGTTAGAGGAGGTCAAGCAGAAAATCTTGATGATGGGTGATACATATAATAGATGCAACCCGTGGGCAGACTCAAAGGACCCGGCACATGCAGTCAATGCAAGGCTTGGGTTCTGGAAGGCAATAGGGGCGGACGCAGTGGTGCTATCATGGCTCGCATATGGTGTAGAACTCAGATTTGAGCGTGAGCATCCAGCGACCGATTTTATGAACCACCCAAGTTACTTCGAGAACATTGCATTCGTCGACGACCAAATTGACGACATGCTTACCAGTGGAGACGCGGTAGAAGTGAAGAGGGAGGAATGCATAATGATCGAGCCTCTCCAAGTGCTGGCTGACCCAGCGGGAATCAAGAAGACGAATCTGTGCACTGACACACGATTCAGTAATTCCTTCCAAGCCAAGGCTCCTTTCACAATGGAGACGCTAGAAAAGGACATTCAGATGGTACTCGACTGAGACAGCGGCACAAAGATGTTCGTGGTGGATCTGCAACGCGCGTTTTACTCCATTCCGCTTGCTAGGAAAGTACACTATACTCTGCCTTCAGACACAGGAGCAAAACTTATCAGAACAAAGACGCTACTATATGGGTTTTGTTCTGCGCCGTTTTGGTTTGGGAAAAACATGAGGGTTGTCGTGAAGCTGATAAGGACCTTGAACTTGGCATCCATGCAATATGCAGACGACTTCTATTCGCTGTCAAACTCCTACGCACAGACGATTGCATCCCTACGTTCATCAAGACGCTGTTTGCCTACCTTGGTCTTCCCGCTTCCGAGAAGACGCAGTGGGAACCTTCGGACGAGATACAATACTTAGGATACTTCATCAACAGCAAGGACTTGTGGATGGGAGTGCTGAACGACAAGAGGGAAAGACTACTCAAGTCTATCCTCCAGCTCCTGGCGGACGTGCATTCCACACAAGGGGCTTCGGTCCAGCAACTGCACTCAACTGCATCTGCGTTAATCAGTCTCAAGCTGGCGCTCTCCAACACACAGCTGATGACTCAGGAAACGATGGCGACTGGCAACGCAGCCAACAGAATCGATAGGAGAAGTGTCACTACACAGAGCGGGTCAGAACTGAGCCAAGAACTGCAGTACTAGCTTCACATCCTGAGCTGCCAAATGCAGACGTGCAATATTTCAACCTCGACAGGACGTCGAGTTGAGGGTGGATGCGGGCAAGTTCGCGGTTGGGGGCCATGTACTTGAAGAAGACGTAAAAATCCCTCTACCATCTGAATTGATCGGTACTTCGTCGACGGAACGAGAGCTCTGGGCTGCGACTGTAATACCACTCCATTTCAGATCCATCCTTCAGAATCGTAATACAGTCCTCACTGTGTTCGACTCAGCTAACGCAGTCATAGACCTGCAAAAAGGGGGGTCCAAGCGACCACACCTCACACGTCTTTGCAAGATGGTGGACGACGTATATACAGGACAGCTCAACATACGAAACAAACTTTGGGGCTGGGTCGAGAGAGCTAACAACACTCGGGCAGACAGAAACTCCAAGGCGCTGACCGCAGGCTTGACAAACCTGACTGTCCATCCAGATGCCATGGGAAAGCTTACCGTACGTTGGCGCCTAGATGACCGCGATGTTTGGGCACCAAACTTTGGACAAATAGGGCAGTCAGTCCTTCTTGCAATGAAATCCCTCAAAAGGGTTGCATTTGTACTTCCGCATTGGCCAGCCAGACCTTGGTGGCCACAGATTCTAGAACATGCAAGAGATTCATTTAGTCTGCCACCCGCATCATACACTCTAGCTCCAACGTGGCACAACACCCATATCACGTACACAGACCATCATGGCACATGCTTGCAGTGCTGTTTGATTTTACTCATTAAAATAATTTTACTCCCTGCAGGGACAGCAATACTAGATGACAACGAGATAGCGATCTGGGCAAGCCAAGCGGGCCGGAGAGACACCACAATGGAAACATACAAAGCTTCCCTCAGGCGATTCCTCAAGTGGTGCGTGCAGCACGGGCGTATCTTCTTTCCTGCCTCCTACAAAACGATTGCGCACTATTTGAAGTATATGTCGGAGAGTCGGTATGCACAGTCAACAATCACTTGCCACCTGGCTGCAATTAAATCCCAATACGCACTGCACACTAGTAACGACCCGACCGAAAGTCTGCTAGTGCAATTGGCCAAACAGAGAGCGGTAGCAGAAGCTGTACAGGGGAGAGAGGGGAAATACCCCTTATTGAGGGACGACCTGCTCAAGATACTACAATTACCATTGGTGACATGGAGGGACTGCAGAGACGCTACGTTAATATTACTGCAGTGGATCTCAATGGCACGCGTCAGTAACATTGTAGCATTGAAGGTATCGGACATCATGTTCCACCATACCATAATCGGGAACAGCCCGTGCGAGTACATGGTACTCAGGTTCGAGAAATTGAAAAACGCGGAAGGTAAGAAGCTTGTCTTTATCGGCCAAGGGAACCAATCATTCTGCGCTGTCATGTGTCAGAGCATACCTCAAATACATAAAGGACACATTCAAGCATTCATTCACCGACAGCTCTCCTCTTTTCTTCAAGCTATCTGGCAACGCATTGGGACATCTGAGTGCTGGCACCCCATCAAGTCTCTGCAATTGGATTGGATCCATCGATATACGCATCCCATTCAAATAGAATCGGGTCCGCGACTGAAGCTGCTCGTTTGGGAATGAGAATCTACGCAATAAGAAAGCAATGGCTGTGGTCAGACAAAAGTTCGTGCGTGTACAAATACCTGCGTGACATAAACTTGGAAAGCAAGCTAACAATCATGTCTTACAGACAGGCGACGTAATCAACTAAATAGACTCTCTCTTACGCGAAAGCGGGTTTTTTATGACTATCACGTGTCAGTTAATGATGATGCACAGTATTGTCTGCATTGGAAGATCAAAAACATTTTTTTTTAGTAAATATTGATTTGGAACACACTAGATTGACATACAGCTCGTGGATTTAGATCGTGTTGGGACGATATGATGTAAAACTGTAACTTTGCCTATAGATAGATACTATTGTGTAAGCACTACCACATACTGTAACTTTGCCTATAGATACTATTGTGTAAGCACTACCACATGCTACTGTAACTGATAGAATAGTATTGTGTGTCAAGTGTCAACCTTTGTAAAACAAAGTCATATACAGTCCCCTACTTTGTAGCAAAATACGTTTTCCAAACATAACAGAGACCGGCACATGGGTCGATCATAGAAAAACGGGTGCTGCGTCGGTTCGATACTATCAGTATGTCCTTACATGCATATCATAAGAGAATCAACACCAAAAACGTAGGTGCTGACAGCATTTCGAAAAAAACATGCAATTGTTCGCAAGATAACGCTAAACATACAACATAAAACGACAACTACATACTATTAATTATCATTCTTACTACAACAACTTACGATGGTAAGGACACTATGATACATGTATTCGACTTCCAGCGACTTGATATCGGAGTTATTATCAATCACACGACAACCGCACACAAATCTGTGCATTTTGACATCAAGAATGATACAAACCCAACTAGAAGAAGGAAATTAGAGAGCTACACTCACGTAGACATACACACTGGCAAACAGACACAAAAGGAAAAAGAGACGAAACCCAAAATATAGGCTCATAGCAGACAGCGATACGACAGAGGCAGAGACACACAATTGTTGTGGAGGCTGAGGTCGGTATGGATCTGGTGGCTCTGCGAAAGAGGACAGCACCCCCCTCTGCTATACGGACCTATAGCACACATGCAGTGACTGTGGTAACAAGGTCGCACTGGAAAGAAGAGCGATACTGCTGGTGAAGCAGTCGTTCGACCACATAACACTCCCATAAAGGAAAGTTATCCAAGATGCACCATTTAAGTCAGCAGACCGCCGTTACGTTTGCCAAACCGCCGTCACGTTGAGATCGCCTATATGCTGTAAAGTACTTCCTTCTTGCCTAATGATTGTGGAATGATTCGGTAAAAATAAGGCAATCAGACTGGGATGATCGGAAAAATTTGGCATTTGCAGTTAGAGGTCTTTACTGGACCTAAGGGGAGAAGCTCATGTTGTGTGTGCTGTGAAATGAGGTTTTTGCAAGCTTGCGCAGCAAAAGCGTCATTTCACAAATATCAGTGGGTGGGCCTTAAGGGAGACTGAAAAGTGAACGCTGCAGTGTTAATTACGGTAATAAATTAAGCGGGAACTATTGTTCCCGCTCCAAAATTTTGAACATTACAAAGACAACCCCTTCACCCTCAGATTTGATTTTTCGCTCTAGCACAAAAGTGCTTAGAGCAAATTTTCCGGTTGTTTTTTGAATAATTCCACCCACCCACCCATCTTTTACATGTCTTTTCGCTTGGGTGGTGGTGGTGAGAAAAGGGTGGAAAGCAAAATACACACACACACATTACACCACACACATATACATCATTATAGCATAATCACGCCTCATGCCTACCATCTTCAAGCATATTCACGCATATTCACGTACATCATCATACATATAACGACATGCACCATCTAGGTCTTTGTTTTAAAAAACACAAGCTAGGAGAGAGGGGAGAAGCTCATGTTGTGTGTGCTGTGAAATGAGGTTTTTGCAAGCTTGCGCAGCGAAAACATTGATTACCTTACTTTTGCCGATCCGTCCTCTCTTGCTCCACTATACCCGACCTATCCTCTCCACTTCCCCATGATAGTCGATCTATCATCTCCACTTCCCCACTAATGCTATCTTGATCTTTCTTATCTATCTTATCTATCTTATCTGTCTTATCTGTCTTATCTGTCTTATCTGTCTTAGCGTCTTATCTATCTTATCTATCTTATCTATCCTATCTTATCTATCTTATCTATCTATCCTATCTATCTATCCTATCTGTAGACGACACCGACATTCAGTCGGGCAACGTAATCGATTGCAGTTACAAGGGTTGATCCGAACATATCCCAGTTTACTGTAAGGCCGACGAACCCGACTCCGTATTGGTAGGATCTTGTATGTGTATGTATGTATGTATGTATGTATGTATGCATGCATGTATGTATGCATGTATGTATGCATGTATGTATGTATGTATGTATGTTTGTGTATGTGTGTGTGTGTGTGTGCGTGTGTGCCTGTTTATGCAGTTATGCTCCGTGCATGAGCGCCCCGACTGTGCCGAATTCGAACGCGACAGGCTGCGCGGGCAAAAAGCACAATGAGAAATGTGTGTGGGATTGCAACACCAACTATTACAAAGCAGATAACGTCAGAAGTAATGACCTGATGTGTAACAATGGGACGTGGAGGTTGGGTTTGAATCCACTGGGGAGTCAAACACTCTGCTTGCCTCCCTGTGGTCCCTATACATGCATACATACACACATACATACACAACACTCTGCTTGCCTCCCTGTGGTACCCATGCATGCATACATACACATATACATACACACATACAGACATACATACAGACATACAGACAGACGTACAGACAGACATACATACATACATACATACATGCATGCATATGCAACATACATACATACATACATACACACATACATACATACATACATACATACATACATACACAAACACACACACACCCACACACACACACAAACACACAAACACACACACACACACACATACAACATACAACATACATACATACATACATACATACGTACGTACGTACATTTAAATTTCCCAGCAGTGAGGGGAAAAAGAAACACATTTCGCTCACTCACTCGCTCACTCGCTCACTCGCTCACTCACTCAGGTGTCCCGAGCATTGCCAACGACAATGACACAGCTATGGCATTATGCGACCAGACCGTACACAACCGTGCCTGCAACTGGGCATGCGACACCTATACACGCGAATCCAAAACAGCCCTAATACACGAGAGTGGCAGCTGGGTTGTTAACACTTCACATTTCTGTACACCGCCGTGTGCTGCCAACCCGGTTATCGCAAATAGTGCGGGCATGAGCTGAACAGTGCCAACACGGTCATACATACACACTCACATACATACATACGTACATACGTATGTACGTACGTACATACATACATACATACATACATACATACATACAAAATCTTAAAACATACATACATACAAAATCTTAAAACATACATACATACATACATACATACATACATAGGTCCACAACGCGGATTGCCAAGTCTCGCGTGCCACCAACTAAGTGAAATCGACCAACACCATCAGGTGCTTGAACGGCACATGGCAAAACACTCATCCTACAGTGGAGTGCTTCCCGCCGTGCACGATTAATCCTACAGTGCTGGAAGGAACAGGCCCTTTCGTGGTGAATTGCGGTGTATATGTGTGTATGTATGTATGTAAGTATGTATGTATGTATGTATGTATGTATGTAATGTAATGTAATGTAATGTAAGGTAACGTAACGTAACGTAAGGCAACGTAACGGTAACGTAACGCAACGTAACGTATTGTAATATATTGTAATGTATTGTAATGCAATGTATTGCAATGTAATGTATGTATGCAGGCACCCAAAAACATGGCGAGACTTGCAGTTTCAATTGTACAAATTCAATCGACTACCGACCGAGTGCTTCTTTCACCTGCACCAGGGGTCAATGGAACACTCAAAAGTGTGTACAGACGGGACGATGTGGTTCCACCCAGCCAACTGTAAGCAACCGTTTGTATTATTATTATTATTATTATTATTATTATTATTATTATTATTATTATTATTATTATTATTATTATTATTATTATTATTATTATCATCATCATCATCATTATTAGTATCAGTATCAGTATCAGTATCAGTATCAGTGTCAGTATGATTATCATTATTATTATTATTATTATTATTATTATTATTATTATTATTATTATTATTATTATTATTATTATTATTATTATTATTATTGGACACCGTGATAGCCCAGTGGTCAAGTTCTACCATCTGGGCCCTGTCGCCAGTTCGATTCCCGTCGGTGCCATCAGTATTTTCATTGAACATACCGATCCGTCTGGACCAGTATTTTCATTGAACATACCGGCCCGTCTGGAAGTGTTGGAACTGCCCTTGCGGGGGTGTCATTAGAGCTTATCGTCAATTCTTCGTACTCCCCTCACGGGTGAGACGATGGAGGCGCATGTGCAGAAATGCATCAGCCATTGACAGAGAAGCACTATTATTATTATTATTATTATTATTATTATTATTATTATTATTATTATTATTATTACTATTATTACTATTATTACTATTATTATTATTATTATTATTATTATTATTACCATTATTATGATTATTACAAGTATTATTATTATTATTATTATTATTATTATTATTATTATTATTATTATTACTGTTATTATTACTATTATTAGGGAGTACATAGGCCATCGGTCCCTTTCCATAGGCTGATTGGTATAAAGCTCCTAGAGTAATGTTCTATGCCGTCACTTCCTTTATTCCACCGATTGGTGTGGAGACTTTCCTTATGGAATGGAGGACTGGATGCACATGGCCTTTTGGCTCAGCAATTGGCAGACGATACATACATATTATTATTACTATTATTATTACTATTATTATTATTATTATTATTATTATTATTATTATTATCATTATTATATATGCAGTAGTAGTAGTAGTAGTAGTAGTAGTAGTAGTAGTAGTAGTAGTAGTAGTAGTAGCAGTAGTAGTAAGTAGTAGTAGTAAGTAGTAGTAGTAGTAGTAGTAGTAGTAGTAGTAGTAGTAGTAGTAGTAGTAGTAGTAGTAGTAGTAGTAGTAGTCTGTAGTAGTAGTACTAGCAGTAGTACTAGTAGAAGTAATAGCAGAAGCAGTAGTAGTAGTAGTAGTAGTAGTAGTAGCAGTAGTAGTAGTAGTAGTAGAAGTAGTAGTAGTAGAAGTAGTAGAAGTAGTAGAAGTAGTAGTAGTAGTAGTAGTAGTAGTAGAAGTAGTAGTAGTAGAAGTAGTAGTAGTAGTAGTAGTAGTAGTAGTAGTAGTAGTATTAGTAGTAGTAGTAGTGGTAGTAGTAGTAGATTATTTCATGGCAGCGTTATGTACGTCGCTTGTATTGCTACAAGTGTCTTCATACCACAGAGAAGCTGTATATTCTGCACGTTGAAATGATTTGTTGAGAATGAAACACTTCCAGTCATTACTGATTGTACTATCAGAACTAGTCCTAAATCCCTGAACTTTTATCTGATCTTCTCGTTATCCCTTATTCCTCATCCAAAAGGCTACAAAACTATGAAGCTATGACTTGAAGGCTCGGGACAAGAGCTTTTAACTGGCTGTGCAAGCGTCTCCATATTCCAAAATATTGTGTGAGAAAAACGAGATCAAAGTGGGAAAGTTTGTCATATCTGTGGTCTGTGCAGGTTGCGAACGCATATGCTAATTGGAAACGCCCTGTCAATGTGGAAACAGGCGAAAACTGCAACCTGGTTTGTGCGGAGGGCTACTCCCCAGGTATGCATGCATGTTATGTTATGCTATGTCATGTTATGTTGTGCTAGGTTATGCTATATAATGCTATGTAATGCTGTGTAATGCTGTGTAATGTAATGTGATGTAATGTGATGTAATGTGATGTAATGTGATGTAGTGTAATGTATTAGTGTAATGGAATGCAATGCAATGCAATGTAATGCAATCCAATGCGATGCTATGCAAATAATAAAATGTAATTTTATGTTACGTTATGTTACGTTATGTTACGTTATGTTACGTTATGTTACGTTATGTTATGTTATGTTATGTTATGTTACGCTACGTTACGTTACGTTACTTTACGTTATGTTATGTTATGTTATGTTATGTCATGTCATGTTACGTTACGATACGTTACGTTATGTTACGTTATGTTATGTTATGTTATGTTATGTCATGTTATGTTATTTTATGTTATGCTATGATATGCTATGCTTGTTTGTTATGTTATGTTATGTTATGTTACGCATGTATGTATGTATGTAATGTATGTATGGACGTACGTATGCATGTATGCATTCCATCATGCATGCAGCATGCATTCAGACGGCTGCTTGGAACGCACGTGCGTTGGTCTTGTGCACATGCTTAGGCGCAACGGACGTGCGGTATGTCTGTGATAGTGGCTATTGGTACCCGAAATACCCTGACGGGGCCAGCTCCGCCGCACACACTTGCAACCCAGGTCGTTTGTCGCTAGGAGAGAGATATGTGAATAGGTTGCCAGGAAGGTAGGTAGGTAGGTAGGTAGGTAGGTAGGTAGGTAGGAAGACGGCATTGTTATCTATCACTAGCATCATTTCAGAAGCAAGCGCAAGCAACAACAACAACAACTACACACACACACACACACACACACACACACACACACACACACACACACACACACACACACACGCGCGCGCGCGCGCGCATACAGACAACCACAAACACACACACACACACACACACACACAGACACCGTTATCGCTGAAATCAGCATGATCATCATCAAGCATCGTCTTCACGTTCAGCATCATCGTCAATGTCACTTTTATCCTCACCTTTACCTTCATCTTCATCTTCATCTTCATCTTCACCGTCTTCATCTTCATCTTCATCTTCATCTTCATCTTCATCTTCATCGTCATCTTCATCATCTTCGTCTTCGTCTTTGTGTTCATCTACATTTTCAACTTCAAATCCATCTTCACATTCATCTTCATCTTCATCTTCATCTTCATCTTCAATTTTATCATAAATGGGAGGATGAGAGATAGTTGGGTAGATATCGATGGTATGTAATGTACATGGATGCATACTCATACATACACGTACATACACACTGACACTGGATTACATGGATGTATACATGAGTACTGCACGTACAACAGCATACATTATAACGTACATAAAGCCATGCAGACATCCATACAACCGTACATGCACACAGTACGTACAGTATGGTGTATGTACCTACCTACCTACCTACCTACCTACCTATCTACCTATCTATCTATCTATCTATCTATCTATCTATCTATCTATCTATCTATCTATCTATCGTGTAATGGAGGTGGGAGCTCGTTCTGCAAGGGGCGCTTATGGAACGAGCCCTGGCCCCGCCTGGTACTAGGGAGATTTTGGTATCGCCTGTATCAGTCCCTTCCGTGCAAACATCACGGCTTAGCTGGGCATCGGGTTAATACTTTACCCACAGACTTCCTTGGTTGACGAAATCAGAAGCTCCTTTTTTCTGACATTAGTCGATATCTCATCAGTTGATCTCATCACTTACTCCACGGAGCGAACCAAGGCCACTTGAGGTGTCACTGACCCTCACTTGGGCTTGGTTTTTTTGAAATGGGTGCCATCTGTCGACAGACAGAGAATTAGGGGATGGTGTGGGTGTGCTGGGCCCGTGGTGGGGTGCCTTATGTGTGCCTAGCCATACGCCCATAAGTCACATGCCGAAATAGCGACGGGAAGCACAATCCTGTTCCCTCAGGGTGCCATTTTCTCGCTTGTTGAGCCCGGAATAAAACCCACAGTGCTCTGTCGGTTTATACTAGTCTGTCGAACAGTCTCGAAACTCCATCTGCTTACTGGGCCCTCTGTAATGGAGGTGGGAGCTCGTTCTGCAAGGGGCGCTTATGGAACGAGCCCTGGCCCCGCCTGGTACTAGGGAGATTTTGGTATCGCCTGTATCAGTCCCTTCCGTGCAAACATCACGGCTTAGCTGGGCATCGGGTTAATACTTTACCCACAGACTTCCTTGGTTGACGAAATCAGAAGCTCCTTTTTTCTGACATTAGTCGATATCTCATCTATCTCCTCGGGCTTGGTTTTTTGAAATGGGTGCCATCTGTCGACAGACAGAGAATTAGGGGATGGTGTGGGTGTGCTGGGCCCGTGGTGGGGTGCCTTATGTGTGCCTAGCCATACGCCTATAAGTCACATGCCGAAATAGCGACGGGAAGCACAATCCTGTTCCCTCAGGGTGCCCTTTCTCGCTTGTTGAGCCCGGAATAAAACCCACAGTGCTCTGTCGGTTTATGCTAGACTGTCGATGTCACAGTCTCGAAACTCCATCTGCTTACTGGGCCCTCTGTAATGGAGGTGGGAGCTCGTTCTGCAAGGGGCGCTTTATGGAACGAGCCCTGGCCCCGCCTGGTACTAGGGAGCTTTGGTATCGCCTGTATCAGTCCCTTCCGTGCAAACATCACGGCTTAGCTGGGCATCGGGTTAATACTTTACCCACAGACTTCCTTGGTTGACGAAATCAGAAGCTCCTTTTTTCTGACATTAGTCGATATCTCATCTATCTATCTATCTATCTATCTATCTATCTATCTATCTATCTATCTATCTATCTATCTATCTATCTATCTTTTGTGTGTCTATGGCAGACCCGTGTCCGTATCTACCAACCAGCGCCATTCAGTACGCCAAGAGCTTCGCTTCCTGCAACAACACGGCACACGGCCAGTCCTGCTCGTGGTACAACATATCATAGTACATTATGCGGCTAGCCACAAATTCGACGTGCTTTGCGGGCGAGCCGGGCGGCAAGCCCGCAAAACGTCAAGTTTTGCGCGCCGCATATGTAGTTTTGTCGGTAACCTGACCACATTTTGTGGAGGTGACCGATAAAAAAGAATATGACTTACAT
>WBZZ01002605.1:120000-122500 GCA_019918135.1 Paulinella micropora | reverse complement strand
TTCATTTTCCGCCTCCTCTTCCTCTTCCTCCTCCTCTTCCTCTTCCTCTTCCTCCTCCTCTTCTCCTCCTCCTCCTCTTCCTCCTCTTCTTCAGCCTCTTCCTCCTCTTCCTCTTCCTCTTCTTTCTCCTCTTTCCTCCTCCTCCTCTTCCTCCTCCTCCTCTTCCTCCTCCTTTTCTTCTTCCTCCTCGTCTTCCTCCTCCTTTTCTTCTTCCTCCTCGTCTTCCTCCTACTACTATTAGGTGTCTAACTTCACCACCTGCAAGCAAGGCCTCTCCACGTCTGCCTGGGACTTGGTCATTTATCTTTCTTTCTTTCTTTCTTTCTTTCTTTCTTTCTTTCTTTCTTTCTTTCTTTACTTACTTACTCATTTACTCAGTTATTTACTTACTTACGTACTTACTTACTTACTTAACTTAACTTAACTTACTCAACTTACTTAACTTACTCAGGTGGCTTCCCAGAAGTGTTTTCAAGCCTGTAGCACGCAACCAACCATCCTGCATCTGAACCAAACCAAGTCAAACTGCGTCAACACACAGCACGGAAAAACCTGTGCCCGGTTCTGTCAAACCGACTACATAGCCTCGGGATCAACCACCTTGACTTGCAACGAGGTTTGTCTATCTATCTATCTATCTATCTATCTATCTATCTATCTATCTATCTAACTACCTATCTATATCTATCTACCTCACTATATCTATCTATCTATCTATCTATCTATCTATCTATCTATCTATCTATCTATCTATCCATCCATCTATCTATCTATCTTACCTTCTCACATTCTTACATTCTTACATTCTTACCCTACCTTTTACATTCTTACCTGTCTATCTATGTTAGGGCCGATGGCAGTACACTGACCAGATCTGCTATGCGCCCTGCCGCAGTAGCTCTTTGCCCGATATCGAGTATGTGCTTGTGTATGTATGTATCTACTCTTATGTTATGTTATGTTATCTGCTATGCGCCCTGCCTCAGTAGCTCTTTGCCCGATATCGAGTATGTGCTTGTCTATGTATGTACTCTTATGTTATGTTATGTTATCTGCTATGCTCCCTGCCTCAGCAGCTCTTTGTCCGATATCGAGTATGTGCTTGTGTATGTATGTATCTACTCTTATGTTATGTTATGTTATGTTAATGTTATGTTATATGTTATGTTATATGTTATGTTATATGTTGTGTTATATGTTATGTTATGTTATATTATGTTATGTTATGTTATGTTATGTTGCGTTGTGTTATGTTGTGTTATGTTATGTTATGTTATGTTATGTCATGTTATGTTATGTTATATACTATGTTATACTATGTTATACTATGTTATGCTGTGTTATGTTATGCTATGCTATGCTATGCTATGCTATGCTAAGCTATTCTGAGTTGTGTTGTGTGTGTTGTGTTATGTTATGTTATGCTATGTTATGCTATGTATCTATGTATCTATGTATCTATGTATTTATGTAGGTTTATCAGCTCCGTAGCTGCGGCGACGACGCTGCATGGCACGTCAGTCGGTACTTACTCAACTTACTTACTCAACTTACTTACTTAACTTACGTACTTAACTTAACTTGACTTAACATAACATAACTTAACTTAACTTACTTAACTTAACGGCAATAGGTTGGAGTTGTCGACCCAATCACATTCGAACTGGACCAACCACCATCCTGTGCTCAAACGGTGCTTGGCAGGTAAACTTGCTTACTTGCTTACTGACTGACTAGCTTACTTGCTTACTTACGTACTTACTTACTTGCTTACTTACTTTCTTTCTTACTTTCCTACTTTCTTACTTACGTCCTGTGCCCCCACGAGATTCGACAGGTAAACTAACGTACTTGCTTACTTGCTTACTTGCTTACTTGCTTACTTGCTTACTTGCTTACTTACTTACTTGCTTACTTACTTACTTACTTACTTACTTACTTACTTACTTACTCACTTACTTACTTACTTACTTACCTCGAGATTCGACAGGTAAACCAACTTGCTTGCTGCTTGCTTGCTTGCTTACTTGCTTACTTACTTACTTTCTTACTTTCTTACTTACTTACTTTCTTACTTTCTTACTTTCTTACTTTCTTACTTTCTTACTTACGTCCTGTGCTCCCACGAGATTCGACAGGTAAATTAAGTTGCTTGCTTGCTTACTTACTTACTTACTTACTTACTTACTTGCTTACTTGCTTACTTACGTCCTGCTCCCACGAAATTCGACAGGTAAACTTGTTTGCTTGCTTGCTTGCTTACTTACATACTTGCCTACTACCTACTTACTTACCTACTTACCTACTTACTTTCCTCGGCAGGTCTTGCCAACAATGCAGTGCTTCCCGCCATGTGGCCCGTTACCTCTGCCAAACTTTAAGGGACAGGTACATACATGCATACATACATACATACATTGTATATATATATATATATGTATATATGTATATATGTATATATATATATTCCCGCCATGTGGCCCGTTGCCTCTGCCAAACT
>WBZZ01002605.1:105000-107500 GCA_019918135.1 Paulinella micropora | reverse complement strand
AACTCCAATCCGCCCTCCCTCTCATCCTCCCCCTTATCTCTCATCCTGCATTCCGTCATAGCCGTCCAGTGTTGCATAGCCCGGGCTAGGTCCCTTCGGGGGTTTAGGCCTTTACACAATGTCATCATTGTAGCTTGCGCAAGCTTACGGTGCTCAAAACACTTGGACTAACGGCTTCCTTTTCTTTCTCTTCTTCCTTATCCTCCCACTCTCCATTCCTAGATTGCCTTTTTCTTCAACGTCCTTCCTCCTCTTCTTTTTCCAGAACACAGTCTACCCGTGATTCCCATCCCGGACACATGCACAGTACACAAATTATTGTTTGATGTGAAACTGCGTTCCTTTGCAAGGACTACATTCCTTTGCGACATCTCATCTACCTACCTACCTACCTATCTGCCTACCTAGGGTGCGCCGTGCCTGAACTTAACATCGGGTTACATCTATCTATCTATCTATCTAATCTATCTATCTATCTATCTATCTATCTATCTATCTACCTATCTATCTATCTACCTACCTACCTACCTACCTACCTATCTACCTAGGGTGCGCCGTGCCTGAACTTACCATCGGGTTACATCTGCCAAAGCGCAAACGAGACGGACGAGACTTTTGTATCACAGCTAATCAACGCGGGCAAGCTGCAGTGCAACCGCACCAATTTCAGGTAGGATAGATAGCTAGGATAGATAGCTGGGATAGATAGCTCGGATAGATAGCTAGGATACATAGCTAGGATAGATAGCTAGGATAGATAGCTAGGATAGATAGCTAGGATAGATAGCTAGGATAGATAGCTAGGATAGATAGCTAGGATAGATAGCTAGGGTAGATAGCTGGGATAGATAGCTAGGATAGATAGCTAGGATAGATAGCGAGGATAGATAGCTAGGATAGATAGTGAGGGTAGATAGCTAGGATAGATAGCTAGGGTAGATAGCTAGGGTAGATAGCTAGTGTAGATAGCTAGGGTAGATAGCTAGGGTAGATAGCTAGCTAGGTTATATGTCAAAGCGCGACCGAGACAGACTAAACATTCGTATCACAGCTAATCAACACAGGCAAGCTCGAGTGCAACCGCACCAATTTCAGGTAAGGTATTCGAGAGAGAGAGAGAGAGAGAGAGAGAGAGAGAGAGAGAGAGAGAGATGAGATGAGAGAGAGAGAGAGAGATGAGAGAGAGACAGAAAGATCCAAAATCAATTTTCAAGCAAGAAATATCATTCCTAGCTCTGAATGGACCCATGACTTGAACAACTGAGACCACAGAGACATACATAGACACAGATACATGCATATAGACAGAACCCCCCCCCCACCCCCCCACCCCCCCCCCCCCTTTCCTTCTCCTCTTTGCGCGCACTTTTTCTCTCACACCTACTTATTTTTATACAAGGTATTATCGTCTGGACTCTGACTGTGGCTGCGGGAGCATGCTGAACAGCTATGACGCCATCGAGGACGCTATCAAAGACGCCGCAGCGTACGGGTCAGATAAGAGCATCTATAAAGATCAGGTTCAGTATTGTATTCAATACATATGCATACGTAAACATAGTGTTTTCATATTTTTCCGTTAAGCACGCTGCCACTTACGGGTTAGATGAGAGCACGTATGTATGTATGTATGTATGTATGTATGTATGTATGTATGTATGTACGTATGTATGTATGTATGTACGTACGTACAGTGCGTACGGTACGTACGTACGTACGTACGTATGTATGTATGTATGTATGTATGTATGTATAGATCTATCAAGACCAGGTACCATCTTACATGCATACATACATACACGCACACATATCCAGATGGAGGTGATGAAGTACGTCTGCACTTCCAACTTCTTGTCCTTACATACATACATATCTACATACGTACATACATACACACCATGCATACATACATATCCAGGTGGAGGTGATGAAGTACGTCTACTCCCCAACTTCTTGTCCTTACATACATACATACGTACATACATACATGCATACACTCATACATACATACATATCCAGGTGGAGGTGATGAAGTACGTCTGCACTTCCAACTTCTTGTCCTTACATACATACATACATACATACGTACATACATACATGCATACACACATACATACATACATATCCAGGTGGAGGTGATGAAGTACGTCTACACCCCAACTTCTTGTCCTTAATACATACATACGTACATACATACATACATGCATACACACATGCATACATACATATCCTGGTGGAGGTGATGAAGTACGTCTACACTTCCAACTTCTTGTCCTTACATACATACATACGTACATACATACATGCATACACACATTGTATGCATGCATACATACAATATTATCCAGGTGGAGGTGATGAAGTACGTCTGCACTTCCAACTTCTTGTCCTTACATACATACATACATACATACATACATATCCTGGTGGAGGTGATGAAGTACGTCTACACCCCAACTTCTTGTCCTTACGTATATACATACGTAGATACATGCATACA
>WBZZ01002605.1:87500-97500 GCA_019918135.1 Paulinella micropora | reverse complement strand
TAGGCAGAAGGCACCCACCCCAAACGCGTTTATCGGCTAGACAGCATAGCGTGTTAGACTACTATTATTAATATAATAATCTATGACTGCTACAACACTCTCGATGCAGACTACAACTTTAATAAGAAAGGGCGCCAACAAGATGGACCACGTACCTGACTGGCCGGATCATAATTAATGACTCTAACGACACCGTTACTCTAATACGGCCGGTCTGTAACTACTAATTAATTATGTAGTAGTTCCAACACTCCCCCTGGAACAAGGTAAATTAACATTAAGTTACTGCCGTTCCTAATTAAGTTACGTCACTACTACTAGGCTATTCTGTGAAACATTAGAAAACACGAACTTAGGCTCAAAACATATCCTCTTGCCCTCACTCTCTGAGAAGTAATGTCGGGCCCGGATCGGCTATCCTCCTATCCACAGCGAGTACGGTACGAATCAGTTAGATTACGTACAAGGCAGAGCACCTGTGGTATATTCGGACCTACCCAACGAAAAGAAAGGTTAACACTCTCTCCCTATCTCGCAGATGAATACTTCAGAGAAGTATGTAAAAATTACAAACATATATACCATAAAGAAATATTATATTAATACATAGATATGATGATGACCGGAAAAGGAGTGACAACATAAATGTGTAATAAATATATGATAACATATATGTTTATATATGATAGATTCACACATATGATCATAACATAAAAACTAAAATTTGGAAGCGCTTGCCGTAAGGGGGTATATAAAAATAACAAAAGTAATATAATATATGCCACACATACAAATATCTGTAATTATTGCTGTTGACATTCAAGACAACAAAAAAAATTGATTTTTCTGTTTTGGTTGGAATTTCAGTTTTGGTTGGAATTTCGATTTTGGGTGAAAATTTGAATTTTTCAAATTAACCGCTATATTCGTCCGCAAAATATCGTAAATTTTCGCGAAATGTTACCGTTAAATTTGAAAATTTGAATTTTTGTCACAAAAATGAAAAACTGTCACAAAAATGAAAATCTGACACAAAAATGAAAAACTAATTTTTGTTGTTGTCTTGAATGTCAACAGCAATATCAGCGGGTCTGTGGGTCGGGTAGATGCCCGGGGCCTATCAAGACATATAGTCTGATCAATCGCCCTTCGTCTACCACTCCACCCCCAAGTTGGCTTCTTGTCGGTTTTTTAATATATATATATATATATATATATATAGCGTAATTACAAATAATTCTCGATCTTAAGCGATACGTACTTAATAATTATATTGTAAAGTTGTCAGGGCCGGAGTCAGCCTTTCCCGCTGATCCATCGCGGGCGCTTCTCATCCTCCCCCTCGACTTAGTATTAATAAATTTATGCGACCGTAAATGATTATTACATCTTAACGGGGGAGGGGAGAGAAAGGTGAGAGTCCAGGCACATCTTACCTCTTCTCCTGCAAGGAGGTATGACGTCACTGGAAGCGCGTTAAACATCACGCTCGCGCTCAAGTCACCTATATCACTCCCCTCAATGCACAGTATGCGAGAAATATAATATACGAAAATTAATACAATTCGCTTCCGGAAATACGATTATATACGATCATAGCGTGAATAGATAAGCGGGAAATACCCGGTACTTACAACGCGATCTTTCCACCGAACTTTGCGAGAAATTCTTTCTCCAACCTCACCGAGATAGTCAGCCAGATAATTGAACTTTTCGTACGTGAAATTTATCTTGGTAAATAGATCCGCGATGTTTTCCTCCGTCGGTACCCGGAACAGTTTGACAATTCCCTCCTTAACCAATTTCTCGAGTAGGTGGTACCTGACGTCGATATGTTTGATTCTTGACTCCCCTAACCCCTTTTCTGAGAGGATGATAGTCCCCTCATGTCTTCGAACAAGGGGATGACACCTTTTATGGGCAAACCGATGTCGCGGAGGGATTGTCTCAACTTGTGACGCAAGCAATTCCCTTACAGCTTCGTTAGCTGATACTGTTTCCGATTCAAGGGTGGATTGAGCTATGACAGTCTGGAGTTTGGAGAATCAAGCTACCGGTGCCCCGTTGAAAAGAAAGATATATCCAGAACGCGATTTCCTTGTTGCTTTCTCTCCAGCAAAGTCTGAGTCGACGTACCCCACAAGGGCGTGCTCGTCTATCAGCTTTTCAACATTGGCAATAACGGGGACACTGAAAGCCTTGATTTCCATAGCCTCGCACGGATAAAGCTCATTTGCCTTTTCAGCGGCAGATCATCCTTTTGCCTGTTTCCAAGATTTGGGGGACTTGGGGACGAGGAACCCTTCAGTCAACATCTTTACCAATCCCCTATCACCCCGTTTGAAGTATAGGGCTCTAGGGGTTAGTAACCATAGAAATATACGATGGACCATGGCATAAGATATTTCAGGGGATGGGACTTGTTAACAAGTCCCATCCCCTGAAATATCTTATGCCGTTTCGCAGCTATACTTAATCGACAGATCAAGAGAGGACGAGTGTGGACAGCAAGAAAGATGAGCATACCGATTAAGCATCTGAGGTCATAGTTAAATAAGCGGTGTCCTATTTTCAAAGGGGCAAGGTTTTCAGACGTAAAAGGGGTTTTAGCGGGCACCTCCTTCATGTAATCTAACTCATTTAAGATGAGCAGCTCATACTTCCTTTGGTGTAGTAAAATCCCTTTGTCAGACTGTATTATCTCAATATTTAATAAATCAGTTGCTTTTCCTTAGGTTCTTACACCGGAACCCATGCTTCTTCATGCTTTCAACGAGGCTGATGTGTGTCGCTTCATCAGCAGCGTGTAAACCGTCGTCTACGTGGAATGAGAGGAGTTGAGTACTTATTAAATCCTTAGCGTGTTTGATAAAGGAAGCCCTGTCAAGCGAGAAGGTGATGAACTCTTGCTTTTTGATAAACTCTCGTGACATAAGGTCGTATTAAAGTCTCCCTGCTTCAGAATGCCCATAAAGAGCTTTCCTGGGAAGCCAGACGGACCCTTCTCTCTCGGATCCCGGGCCGGGCGGCTTAACATAGATATCGTAAGGCATTTTATTACTTACCAGTCACAAAGTAATCACTAATAGTAAACGTAGTTATCCTACCAACGAAACCTGAATCAATAATTCTATGGGAATAACGTGAACAGGTGCCACTCATGATAAGAATATAGTCAATTACAAACGCACAACTTGTTTATTTACGAATTTAATAATTTCATACTCGTTGCCGAAGACTTGGATGCAGCTCAGCTTACGATCGAGTGTGAATCGTAGATTGTGAGTCTCCAGTTGTCAAAGCTTTTGCTTCAAGTTGACAGTCATCAAACGGATAGTGTCGGGTTGGTGAACTCGAAACTTGAAACCAAACTGATTTGGGAAGGTTGAGAATGACTGGGACGGAATCATTGTAAAAGCAGTCAAACATTGTTTTTCCGTTCACTCTTGTTACCCTTGTCCGCAAATTCACCGCAACGTGCGTGTTTCACTGGATATCGGGGGAAAAGGCAATAGAGTGGGAAAAACTTGAAAGGCAATAGTTGATCTGTTCTAAAAAGAACTTTGACTTGATCGTTTGAGATCATTTCTGAACGAATTCGAAAACTAGTTAGTGAAGTCGAAACGTCGTGCAGAGGAGAATCCAATGAACCGGTCAAAAAGAGTGAATTGTCAACGGTAAAGGTTTTGGCCGGTCGTTAAGGTGGTCTGATAGCGGTATTAATATGATAGAACATGTTCCTGCTTTGCCACGGTTTGCGTGTGTGTGTATGTGTGTGTGTGTGTGTGTGTGTGTGTGTGTTTGTGTTACTGTGTTCCAAGAGGGATTCCTGGAAAGAAATATTACTGTCATTATTTATACAGTCCGTGCCAGTAAACACTTCTCATGATGGCCAAGATAGAGACAAGGATCCAGACAGAGCAGAAACAATTCGCTGATCAGACACAAGGTCCTCCAACGTGCCACTTATGGGCGAGAGAAGAAAATAGCGGATGATGCAGTTAATGCATCTAGACAGAACTATGAGGAAAGCACGTGCGTAGTCGGGCAAATTGGATCGACTTCCCTGCTCGTGGCTTCTTGTTTGCTTATTCGTAGACGGCTCAGACCATCTTGCAGGCAGAAATGCAGCACTTTCTTGAAGTTGGAATGAACTTCTTGAGCACAAGTCCATGGACGTGACGCAGGGAGAAAATACCACCGTACTGCCATGGCCGTGGCTTTGAAAAATCCCATGGTCAGCCTACTGCTGGTTGCTTCGCTCCCTCTTCAAAGGAGGAGAAGCAGCAGTGGGAACGATCTTAAGCTCTTCGAACTGTTTTCTTAAGTCGGTCAGCTTTACAATGAGCTCAGGGTCTTTGGTGCGTTGGCTGCAGTTGCTCTGTTTGTCACAGTCTTGGTTCACTTCGTCGGCGCCAAGATGGAGGACCAGCACATCCCATGAAGATGGCGACGAAACCGACTGCGACAGCTGCGACGAGGAGAAGGTGGAGGACGAAGAAGAAGACGAGGCAGGCGCAGGCTGCAAAATTTGCATTTCCAAGTTGCGACGAATCCGGTTGCCGAGTTCGTTCTTGAGTTGGACCATGAACTTCTCCAGCTTTTCTCGCAAAGTGTTCTTGTTCAAACTGAGAGCGCGGGTGAAAGCAGTGGACATTTGAATGCACATAGCACGCAGCTCCCGGTTGAGATTGTCCGTGAAGCGTTGCCGCAATCTCTCCTTGGAGATAAAAGGATGGATAGAGACAGATAGATGGATAGATAGATGGATAGATAGATACGGATAGATAAAAGACATTATATTGGCAGATAGATAGATAGGGGAAAGAAAACGAAAAATACATAGCATGCAGCTGTCTATCTATCTATCTATCTATCTATCTATCTATCTATCTATCTTCTATATATCTATCAAACTATCTAATTATCTACAGCTATATCTTCTTATATACACATACATATACTTAAGTTATATAAATATTGTAGTACACAAAATAAGCTATGTATATGCATGAAATTATCCACCAATCAATATGGCATTTTTTTCTCAACATTTTCATGTAATCTACAAATCCACAAAGCAGACGTCATTTACCTCATAGCCATCGCCTTTATCTAGGGAAACAAGGGAGGGCTTGAAGACGTGCGCCTCCAAGAAGTTGTGCAGCGCCGTGGGCACGATGGTGACCAAGTTCTTTTGGAGTATGCCCAACTCCTTCATGAACGTTTGACGGAACCGCCAGGTTCTGTTTCTTATCGTCTTGCTGAGGTCTTCCAAGAGCTCCGCATCGCCCAGGATCTTTTGACGCTTTACCTGTTTGATAAATATAGAACTTTATATATATATATATATATGTATATTAAAAAAATATACATGTATATATATACATATACATATATATATATATGTTATATTTATATGTATAATAATATATGTACATATATATATATAATCAATCAATCAATCAATCAATCAACCAATCAACCAATCAACCAATCAATCAGTCAATCAATCAATCAATCCATTAATCAATGAATCAATCAATACATCCATCCATCAATCCATCCATCAATCAATCAATCAATCAATCAATCAATCAAATATGATCAATCAATCAATGAATCAATCAATCAATCAATCTATCAATCTACCTATCTATATATAGAAGCATATCATACAAATGTGCAACACAGAAATTCAATGTGCAACTCAGAAATTTCATGAAACAAAGCACAGAAATTGTATGACTTGATGTCATATTGGCTACGCCATTAGTATGTTGCAGTGTGTGAGAGAGTGACTTTGTTGTCCGTGTGCGTGTATGTGTGTATGTGTTGTATAAGTGTGTGTGTGTGTGTGTGTGTGTTTGTATGTGAGCGTGTGTTTGTGTGCGCATGAGCGTTTTATGATTATTGTTATGGCTATTGTTGTTTTTATGATGGATACTATATTATTATTATTATTATTATTATTATTATTATTACTATTAGGGAGTACATAGGCCATCGGTCCTTTCCATGGGCTGATTGGTATAAAGCTCCTAGAGTAATGTTCTATGCCGTCACTTCCTTTATTCCACCGATTGGTGTGGAGACTTTCCTTATGGAATGGAGGACTGGATGCACATGGCCTTTTGGCTCAGCAATTGACAGGAGATACACTATTACTATTATTATTACTATTTCATTAGAGCCTATCGTCAATTCTTCGTACTCCCCTCACGGGTGAGACGATGGAGGCGCATGTGCAGATTTGCATCAGCCATTGACAGAGAAGCACTATTATTACTACTATTACTATTATTACTATTATTATTATTATTATTATTGTTATTATTATTATTATTATTATTATTATTACTATTATTATTGTTATTATTATTATCATAATCACAATCATCATTATTATTATTTTTAATACCATCGTTTGCATGATTAGGTGGAAGTCTGTTGCTCGGTTCTTGTTATCCGACTTTGCGCAATACAATGTACATGTGCATACATACTTGCAGGCACAAACACACACCACACACAGATTCATCACACATCCACAAATATTCATACGTAGGAATAATACTTTTCATACATAGATTGAAATCATAACAGACAGCTTACCTGTTCTGGCTCGCTGGCAAGTTCTTGGAGTTCCTTGGCCACACGCTCAAGGTCTTCGAACAAGTTGCCACAGTTTTCAAAACCCCACTGCTGGTCATTGTGCGCGTCGTTCCAGATCGTACCAATCTCGGACGTTTCCTTGTATCTGTAATGAACACCACCAAAAATTGAACGGCTTCAAATTCTCCTAACATGTTCTTTGGGTCGATCATGCTTTATGTACGAGAGAAAATGTACTTACTCATTGAGAAGGAGGCTGATGGGAATCTTGACCTCCGCTTGCGGTTTGGTCTTGCTTCCCTTCAAACGAAAGTTGCCCTTGCACTTGAGAATTGTATCCATCGTGCGCCATTTTGCCAAATGCACAATATCTTGGCCACGAGCCTAATAGCCGCGCAAAGTGTGTAATCCCCCCCCCCCCCCCCGCTGGAAATATGTCATGAGCGAGCCCTCTAAACCGAACTTCAATTGAGAAGAAATATGCATGCATGTGTTTGTGCTGTGTTGCTCTGCCTCAGGCGAGCGACATATATATATATATATATATATATATATATATTATATATATATACATATATATATACATACATACATATATATACATACATATATATATGTATATGTAACATATATATATATATATATGTATGTATGTATGTAAAGTATGTGTGTGTGCTCATGCACGAATGCATGTATGCATCATGCAATATTGCATTCTATGTTATGCATTTGTTTAATGATTTCTGGGGTAGATGTCCATTTTTCAGTTTTATCGTGAAGATAGATTAAATAATGAGAGACGAATGGAGGATAGATTAGGTTGAATGATAGACAGCCCTCAATCGAATGACCAGACAGACAAAGTATATTGAATGATAGACAGACAAATAGAGGACGATTTCATCGCTAGATAGATTCAGTGATAGACAGACCCCAACGGCTTGAAACGAAAGCTGGTCGCGATTCTTCAGCTTTAGCTCCGCTTGTGCCAGGCTTTTGTCAAGCGCCGCCAGCCCCGCTTTCTTCGCACTCTCCAAATCTTTGCTCATTTTTGACAGAATGCTTTCCCACAGTTCCAGGAAAGCGTCCTCTTTTTCCCTCATTTGGCTCTGGGTGACTTGGGAGTAATCGGCCAGACCACCGTCTAGGTACTCCAAGCAGCGCTCTTTGGCCTCCTCCAGCTGCGCCAGCCCAAGCTGCCGACAGGCGCTTTCCAAACGGCGCTGGAGCTCAGGAATGCCCGTGGCGTCCTCTGCAACAGGATGCAATCATGGCAGCATCTTCAAATGTTGATCTTATGTAATATGTAAATATAGTATATTTATTTTGCACACTACAATACTTATTAATTAGAAGTGTGGAAGTACTAGTATTTTTAAATTCCGACATTATACATATAACAGGTTATACATATATATATATATATTTATATATATTATATTATATTATATTATATTATATTATATTATATTAATATTATTATATTATATTATATTATATTATATTATATTATATTATATTATATTATATTATATTATATTATATTGTTTTTTATATTATATTGTTTCTTTATATTATATTATATTATATTGTTTCTTTATATTATATTATATTATATTATATTATATTATATTATATTATATTGTATTGTATTATATTATATTATATTATACTATATGAAATGATATTATATTATATTATATTATATTATATTATATTATATTATATTATATTAATTATATTATATTATATTATATTATATTATATTATATTATATTATGTTATGTTATGTTATGTTATGTTATATTATATTATATTATATTATATTATTATATTATATTATATTATATTATATTATATTATATTATATTATATTATATTATATTATATTATATTATATTATATTATATTATATTGTATTATATTGTATTATATTATATTATATTATATTATATTATATTATATTATATATATATATGTAGAAATATATATATATTCCTTTTATACACATGGGGACTTACAATACTTATGTGGAAGTGTATGGCAATTCTACAATGTTCGACGGACCGTCTGGAAAAATTTCTTTGAGACGCTCGAGCTTCTTACTGCTTTTGGTTCGGTCAGAGTGGAGCTCGTAAAGTTCAGAGTACACCACCTATAGTTGGTTAAAAACCAGTGATTTAAATATTTTCCAAACCTTCCATGTTGCACTTAAACTACTGTAACCGTGTGCAGTTTTCCTATCTATCTATCTATCTATCTATCTATCTATCTATCTATCTATCTATCTATCTATCTATCTATCTATCTATCTATCTATCTATCTAATCTATCTAATCTATCTCATCTATCTCATCTATCTCATCTACCTAATCTAATCAATCAATCTATCTATCTATCTATCTATCTATCTATCTATCTATCTATCTATCTATCTATCTATCTATCTATCTATCTATCCATCTATCTATCTATCTATCTATTCAGTTACCGATCCATCCATCCCTTATCTATCTGCTTAACTATCACTTTATATCTTGTCTCCTTCTTCAGCCGGCTAGGGTGACGGGATGGAGCGGATGCCTATGTCCTCGGATATGCAGAGCTGCTAGATCAAACATATCTGTACAATAATTTACCTATCCATCTATCTCTGTCCCGTTGAAGGTGAAGCAGAAACCGCATACACCATCTCTTTACTTTGTATGTGTGCCAAACAAATATCCACCCACCCACCCATCCATCCATACACACACACACACACAAACACACTCACACGCAATCTCTCTGGCGTGCACAGTGCACCAGGTGGAAGCTGGCAGGGTAGTCTTTGAGCTGCGCGTTCTGCAGGTTCGAGAGCAACACGGACTTATCGAATGCCTTCTCCTGGTCATGACAATCGCTCGCGAACCTAGCAACAAAGAAATGATCATTATCGGTCAGCTTACAGATAAATCTCATATCCGACGCGCTAAACTTGACGTGTTTTGTGGGCTCGCTGGCCCGGCTCGCCCGCGAAACGTCAAACTTTTCTTGCCGCATAACACACTATTGGTCGTGTGTTAAGATGATAAAAATTGCGTGTGTCTGCTAAGCGTTGAGTTGAGGGTTCACGACAATTTGTGATTGTGCATGTATGAGTATGCAGCATGTATGCACGTGTACTTATGCGTTTTTTAGTGCGGGTATGCGTGCATGCATGTATGCCCACCCGTCGGATTTCGTCCACAGCAAGGCGTACGGCTTCTTTATGTTCCTCAAATCCTCTGAAAGCCCAACAAGAACACAGAATATAAACATTAAAAAGGACTAGTACGACTACCTGACACCGACTACTACTGCTATTTAAATTAGTACTGCTACTACAACCATTACTATGACGACG
>WBZZ01002605.1:62500-67500 GCA_019918135.1 Paulinella micropora | reverse complement strand
GGGGGGAGGGGAACCCCAGCCTAAGGGGGGGAGGGGGGGGGGGGGGGATGTGCGAGAAGCGCACCGCAAACCATCCTTTCAGGTGTGTTGGCGCAGCCCCTAATTATTACTATTATTATCATTATTATTATCATTATTATTATTATTATTATTATTATTATTATTATTATTATTATTATTATTGTTATTATTATCCCTGAAAGGTTTTGGTGAAGGGGGTGGGGGGTTTGGGGGGAGGGGGAAAATGAAAATTGTGTACCCACCCCACCCCCCCCCCAAATCGGCACCCCTGTCGGAATAAATCATGGTTTGTCGGAACGAGGAGGAGTTTGGAGCTCATATTGGCAGGGCGGTTAGTCCCAGACTCGATCTTGATGCTGATATGATTTTTTTGGAATTCATGCAAGTATTTGCGTCAGGAGAGTGTCCTGAATGCCAAAATTCCTTGTTTTTTTTTGCATCCCAATCGGAATAAATGATGGTTTGTGTGAACCAGGAGGAGTTGGGAGCTCATATGTGTAGGGTGGCTAGCCCCAGACTCGATGTTGATGCTGATATAATTTCTTTGGAATTCACGCAAATATTTGCGTTAGGGGAGTGTCCTGAATGCCAAAATTCCTTGTTTTTTGGCCTTTTTCTGCACCCACCATCGGAATAAATGATGGTGTGTGTGAACCAGGAAGAGTTGGGAGCTCATATTGGCAGAGTGGCTAGCCCCAGACTCGATCTTGATGCTGGTATAATTTTTTTTGAGTTCACGCAAATATTTGCGTTAGGGGAGTGTCGTGAATGCCAAAGTTCCTTGTTTTTTTGGTCTTTTTTTGCAATCCCCATCGGAATAAATCATGGTTTGTGGGAACCAGGAGGAGTTGGGAGCTCATGTTGCCAAGGTGGTTAGCCCCAGTCTCGATCTTGATGCTGGTATAATTTTTTTGGAATTCACGCGAATATTTGCGTTAGGGAGTGTCCTGAATGCCAAATTTCCTTGTTTTTTGGCAGTACTTGCCGGTGCCTCCGGCCATTGAACGTACCCTGTCGACGGGGCAGCCGGGGTCCGGGGAGCCCTCCCCCCGGGAACCCCAGCCCTAAGATTATACGTACCCGTTCTGGTCGCGGGTGGCACCTACACATGAAAATTGAGATTTTTGCCACCAGGCGCCCTTTGCGGCACCTCCGGCAATTCAACGTACCCTGTCGAAGGGAAAGGGGGGGTCCGGGGAGCCCTGCGATTGTACGTACCCGTTCTGGTCGCGGGTGGCACCCAACCTGAAAATTGAGGTTTTTTGCCACCAGGCGCCCTTTGCGGCACCTCCGGCAATTCAACGTACCCTATCAAAGGGAAAGGGGGCGGGAGGAGGGGGGGAGTCCGGGGGGCCCTCCAAAAAGTGATAAGAAGTGGGGCGCGGGGTTTGGTGTTCGCGCACCGGTAAACCATCCTTTCAGGTGTTGGCACAGCCCCTAGTTATTATTGTTATTATTGTTATTATTGTTATTATTGTTATTATTGTTGTTATTGTTGTTATTGCTAGTATTATTATTATTATTATTATGATTATTATTATTATTATGATTATTATTATGGACACCGTGATAGCCCAGTGGTCAAGTTCTACCATCTGGGCCCTGTCGCCAGTTCGATTCCCGTCGGTGCCACCAGTATTTTCATTGAACATACCGGTCCGTCTGGAAGTGTTGGAACTGCCCGTGCGGGGGTGTCATTAGAGCCTATCGTCAATTCTTCGTACTCCCCTCACGGGTGAGACGATGGAGGCGCATGTGCAGATTTGCATCAGCCATTGACAGAGAAGCACTATGATTATTATTATTATTATTATTATTGTTATTATTATTATTATTATTATTATTATTATTATCCCTGAAAGGTGTTGGAGAAGGGGGTGGGGGTTTTGGGGGGAGGGGAAAAATGAAAATTGTGTACCCCCCAGCCCCACCCCCACCCGCAATTCGGCACCCCTGTCGGAATAAATCATGGTTTGTCGGAACGAGGAGGAGTTTGGAGCTCATATTGGCAGGATGGTTAGTCCCAGACTCGATCTTGATGCTGATATGATTTTTTTGGAATTCACGCAAATATTGCGTCAGGAGAGTGTCCTGAATGCAAAAATTCCTTGTTTTTTTTCGCACCCCTGTCAGAATAAATGATGGTTTGTGTGAAGCAGGAGAAGTTGAGAGCTCATATGTGCAGGGTGGCTAGCCCCAGACTCGATGTTGATGCTGATATAATTTCTTTGGAATTCACGCAAATATTTGCGTTAGGGGAGTGTCCTGAATGCAACTTTTTGGGGAGTGTTTTTTTAGCCTGTTTTGCACCGTCGTCGGAATAAATCATGGTTTGTGTGAACCAGGAAGATTTGGGTGCTCATATTTTCAGGGTGGTTAGCCCCAGTCTCGATCTTGATGCTGGTATAATTTTTTTGGAGTTCACGCAAATATTTGCGTTAGGGGAGTGTCCTGAATGCCAAATTTCCTTGTTTTTTGGAGTACTTGCCGGCGCCTCCGGCAATTGAACGTACCCTGTCGACGGGGCAGGGGGGGTCCCGGGGGCCCTCCCCCCGGGAACCCCAGCCCGGCGATTGTAGGTACCCGTTTTGGTCGCGGGTGGCACCCACACACCAGAAAATTGAGGTTTTTGTGCCACCAGGCGCAGTTAGCGCACACCAGAGGAAGTTAGCGGCTGTTATTTGGTGTATCCGATACTTCTTGATGAGCTCTCTTCGAAAATATAAAAATTGTGGCGCCGGGTGGCCTACGCACCGGAAAATCGAGGTTTTTTGCGCCACCAGGCGCCGTTGGCGCACACCAGAGGCAGTTTGAGGCTGATGTTTGGTGTACCCGACACCTCTCGGTGCCCTCTCTTCGGAGATAAAATAGTTTTGGTGGCGGGTGGCCCAAACACCAGAGATTTTAGGTTTTTGTGCCACCAGAGCTTACACTTGCGTTCTGCTGGTACCTCCGGCAATTGAACGTACCCTGTCGACGGGGAAGGGGCGGTCCGGGGGGCCTTGCCCCCGGGAACCCCAGCCCGGGGGGGGAAGGGGGGAGGGGAGTGGGGTGCGCGAAGCGCACCGCAAACCATCCTTTCAGGTGTTGGCGCAGCCCCTAGTTATTATTATTATTATTATTATTATTATTATTATTATTATGATTATTATTATTATGATTATTATTATTATTATTATTATTATTATTATTATTATTATTATTATCATTATTATTATATCAATATTATTATTATTATTATTATTATTATTATTATTGTTATTATTATTATTATTATTATTACTATTATTTGGACACCGTGACAGCCCAGTGGTCAAGTTCTACCATATGGGCCCTGTCGCCAGTTCGATTCCCGTCGGTGCCACCAGTATTTTCATTGAACATACCGGTCCGTCTGGAAGTGTTGGAACTGCCCTTGCGGGGGTGTCATTAGAGCCTATCGTAAATTCTTCGTACTCCCCTCACGGGTGAGACGATGGAGGCGCATGTGCAGATTTGCATCAGCCATTGACAGAGAAGCACTATTATTATTATTATTATTGTTTATTATTATTATTATTATCATTATTCTTGGAGTGTTGACTGTGACATATTTGAGGGAAATCCCGATGAAAAAACCTAGTCACACTGCTAAACAGAGTTCCAGCCCAATGGCCTCAAGGCGTTAAACTGTGACGCCAACTCATAACCCTTTGGTGGTAGATGCTGGGGAGGAGGGTCGTTGCGCGCGTAAAAGATCTTAAACTCCGCATATGCTGGTTGATAGCCCAGGACCCAGCAGACACCAGATTGTTATGGGTGGGGTTTCGAGGCAGCTCTAGCAACCGCGCTTGGTGTATGCACTTGCACATTCGGTGACGTCTTGCAAGAGGTTGCTGGGACTGCGGAATAACCTCGGCTTAGTGCAGTCTTGCCCTCAGGAGCTCCATCGGTGGCCCCGATCATCAGGCGAGAGACTGACACGGGGGGGTGGAGGACCTCGAACAAGGGTATTGGAGGCTTATGTCCGTTGAGGATATGCCATTAGCTGCATCAGTACGCCTCAGATATAGTATTATTATTATTATTATTATTATTATTATTATTATTATTATTATTATTATTATTATTATTATTATTATTATTATTATTACTACTACTACTACTACTACTACTATTATTATTGTTATTATTATTATTATTATTATTATTATTATTATTATTATTATTATTATTAATGGAGGCACATGTCCAGGATCTGGATCTGATGCTATAGTCTGAGGAAGCCTATTATTATTATTATTGTTATTAACCTCATCATCATCATCATCATCATTACCATCATCATGACTTTTATCATTATCATTAGGTCTGGTGTGTGTCGGGCTAACTTTTCCTTTGTACTATCCAATTCCCACAGCGCTTGAGTTATCATCATCATCATCATCATCATATCATCATCATCATCATTATCATCATTATCATCATATCATCATCATCATCATCATCATCATCATCATCATCATCATCATATCATCATCATCATCATCATCATCATCATATCATTATCATTATCATTATTATTATTATTATTATTATTATTATTATTATTATTATTATTATTATTATTATTATTATTATTATCATTCAGCCCAATGGCCTTACGGCGTTAAACTGTGATGCTAACTCAAAACCATTTGGTGGATGATGCTGGGGAGGGTCGTTGGGCGCCTGTCGAAGATCTTAAACTCCGCTATGCCGGTTGATAGCCCGTGGACCCAGCGGATACCACATTGTTATGGGTGGGGTTTTGAGGTTGTTCTAGCAACCATGCTTGGTGTACGCACTTGCACATTCGGCAACGTTTTGCAAGAGGTTGTTGGGACTGCGGAATAACCTCGGCTTAGTGTAGTCTTGCCCTCAGGAGCCATCGGTGGCCCCTATAATCAGTCGAGAGACTGACTAGGTGGGGATGGAGCACCTCGAACAAGGGCGTGAGC
>WBZZ01002605.1:42500-52500 GCA_019918135.1 Paulinella micropora | reverse complement strand
AGTTAGTTAGTTAGTTAGGTAGTCAGTTAGTCAGTTCTCAACACTGACCTATCCGTCTGTCTTATTATCCGAAGTCGGCATTGACAATAGTCCTGGCGGTTAAATCAATCTGCTGTCCCCGAAACAAAACTACAACTTCTACTCACACCTAACAACAACAACAACTCACTATTGCACTAACTGTCCTGCTATCCTAGGTCGGTATCGACGAAAACGAAAGTCTTGGCAGTGAACTCAAGCTGCTGTCGCCCAACACAACTACGCCTTCAACCCACACCTTCCAAAGAACCGAGTCTCTCAACCTTGATAATCAGGTACTAATGGAGTAGGTGAGTAGGCTAATGGGGGAGGTGAGTAGGTAGGTAGATAGGTAGGTGTGTAGGGTGTAGGTAGGTAGGTAGGTAGGGTGTATGTATGTAGGTAGATAGGCAGGCAGGTAGAGAGATAGGAAGGGAGAAAGTGAGTTAGGTAGGCATCCAGGCAAGGTAGTAGGTAGCAGGTAGACAGGTAGGCAAGTAGGCAGGTAGGCAGGTAGGCAGCTAGGTAGGAAAGTGTTATTTACTATCATTCTCAGGAGCGTGCGGCCGCAATCAGAAAACTTCATATATCCTGTCTGTCTACCATTTCTATTTACCTGCAAATGTATGCATGACATATTTCCCTGCGCCTCCCCCCCCCCCCCCCCCCAATAACAAGTCGCACGAACGAACAAACTTACTTTCTTTCTTTCTTTCTTTCTTTCTTTCTTTCTTTCTTTCTTTCTTTCTTTCTTTCTTTCCTCCCTTCCTTCCTTCCTTCTTTCTTTCTCTCTCTCTCTCTCTCTCTCTCTCTCTCTCTCTCTCTCTCTCTCTGCCTCTCTGCCTCTCTCTGCCTCTCTCTCTCTCTCTCTCTCTCTCTCTCTCTCTCCCCAGGAACAGGCGACCGTCATCACCACAGTCATTACCAAACCAAACCGCGGTACATACACAGATACATACATACATACATACATACATACATATATTATATATATACATACATACATACATACATACATGCATACATATATACATACATACATGCATGCATACATGCATACATACATACGTACATACATACGTGCATACATACATACGTACGTACATACATACATACATAGATACATCCTACATACATACATAACATACATACATACATACACACACACACACATACATACATACATACATACATACATGCATACATACATACAGACATACATATGTATGATACATACATACATACATACATACATACATACATACCATACATAAATACATACCTATATACGTACATACATACATACACACATACATACGTACATACATACGTACGTACGTACGTACATACATACATACATACATACATATATACATATATACATACATACATACATATATGTACATACATACATATATATACATACATATACATACATACATACATACATACATATATACATCCATACGTACATATGTACATACGTACATACATACGGTGCACACATACATGCAGACGGCTCAGTATGCGATCTTCATTCGCCTCAATATACCAAGGCCTCCCACTGCAGTACATACATGCATACAAAAACCGATCTCCGTTTGACTTAAATTGCAATCACATACGTACGTACATACATACAGACTCATTGAGCAAGGTCCATGACCCCTCCCCCCCCCCCCCCCCCCCCCCGGGGAACATACACACACAGATGTGCACACATACAGGCGGCTCAGTTTCAAATCTCCTGTCGCCTCAAGGTGCTAGTAAGGTTTCCCCTGCAGCTGCTGCCGTTGCTAATTCACGGGCCATCGCGCAGCTGGAGGGGTCACTGCAGGCCGCAACAACCGGCTACGGCGCCCTGGACGAGCATCATGGTAAGAACCAGTAGTGTAAAAACGTTGCATCCAAAGAAACAAACCACCGAACCCATGTAGAACCAAGAACCTTGAACCCTCGAACAAACAAACAAACCAACCAGTAGTCACCAGGATTTTGGCATAAGTGCGGCATCCGCCAGGACATTTAGCATTAGTGCATCTGTCTGTCTGTTTATCTAAGCTTATATATAAATGCTAAGACTTCCCATGCAGCCTCCGCTGCTGCCAATGCACGGGCTATCGCGCAGCTGGGTCATTGCAGGCCGCAACAACCAGCTACCGCTGCTACCGCGCCCTTGACCAACATCATGCCAAGGACCAGAGGTCCAAACTTACTAGTAAGTGTTAGACTACTATTATTAATATAATAATCTATGATAGCTACAACGCTCTATCAGCAGTACTACAGCTTTAATAAGAAAGGCGCCAACAGAACGCGCCACGTAACTTGACTGGCCGGATCATAAGTAAATGCTCTACTGACACCGTTACCCTGATACGACCGGCCCTTAACTATTAACTAAGATGATTAGTTTCAACACTCCCCCTGGAACAAAGTAAATTAAGTAAGTAAGTTATTAATACTGCCGGTCCCAATAAGTTAATAAAATCACTGAGGAACTAGTAATTTACTATACGAAATGGAATCAATCAAACTTATTTCCACTCTACCAGAAATTCATCGCCTAAGGTGCATTTGGGAAAATTTCCCTTTTTACAAAAGCAATTTCCCTTTTTGCCCATATCATTTCGTAATTTTTTCACTTTGCGTGACCGTAGACGGTACTACTAACGCTTCCATTTTAACGCAACCACATCCGTAACCACACAACCAAACCAACCTGAACTAGTCTTGCAACCGTGACGACTTCCATCTCGCAATCTTCGTCGTGAGCATACCGCACAAACCTTGGCAACTAAGCACACACCAAAACTTGAGCCCTTTACCCTTACCTTACCCTTATCCTCAAACTCAAACTTAAACTTGCACTTACTTAATTAACCTTTGGCAAAGGTGTGAGCACGGCGGCCAATCACTCGAGATCTGGTGTAGCCTACGGTAAACACCTGTTATTAAATGACTATTCTTGAAAGTTACGACATCTATTGAACTATTTTGTGAAACACAAGTTGGAAAACACAAACTCAAAACATATACCCTTACCCTCACGCTCTCCGAGAAGTAAGATGATGTCGGGCAGGATTGGCTACTCTACTATCCACAGCGAGTATGTATCAATTCAGGCTCGGAGAGTACATATTGCTGTTGACATTCAAGACAACAAAAAAAATTGATTTTTCTGTTTTGGTTGGAATTTCAGTTTTGGTTGGAATTTTGATTTTGGGTGAAAATTTGAATTTTTCAAATTAACGGCTATATTCGTCCGCAAAATATCGTAAATTTTCGCGAAATGTTACCGTTAAATTTGAAAATTTGAATTTTTGTCACAAAAATGAAAAACTGTCACAAAAATGAAAATCTGACACAAAAATGAAAAACTAATTTTTGTTGTTGTCTTGAATGTCAACAGCAATACAAGGCAGCGGGCCTGTGGTATAGCGGGCGGCTGTCACGCGGCCTACCCAACGAGAAGAAGATTAAATCCCTACTCTCCTTAATCCGAGGCTGAAGGCTCTCATTTGAATACTCAGTGACTAGATACTCAAAGGCCCGGGCTAGTAGTTACTGTCGTACTAAATATGTACTATGATTAATAGGTTGACTGACATATACTACTCACTGCCAGGCTCAGTGCGGTCATATGATTAATAATATAAACTTGAAGTACACATACTAGTACTGATAGTGCAGATGACCTCGAAGGAAGTAATATGATCAATCGGCGGCGACTCAGGAGTCTATTCAAGTTCAAGTACTACACACAAAATCTATACAGTTTTTTCTTAGTTTTTTGTGCCACCGATAAAAAAGTTCTACCTTATACTTGAAAAAGTTCTATCTTATAAAAAAGTTCTATCTTATAAAAAAGTTAGTAAATCTTTTTAGTACACCGTAACTTTTCAAGACGGTTTAATACCTTTAACTTTTTATACGTTGCGAACTTTTTAATATTAATATTAATACTTTCAAAGAGTCAACTTTTTTTACACTTAGGAACTGTAACTCTACTTCAACTACTAACACCTTCAAGAAATACTGTATCACTGCCCCAAATCCAACTCCAAACCTGGACGTTTCCGTATACCCACTCACCGACCTATCGTTGGTCATTACTGTTTCAATTTAATTCACCGTTACTTAGGTAGTTGATTTGTCAATAGGCCGGACAGTCAATAATGCCAATATGCGTAAGACCTGTACCTAAGTTAGTTTGTGACGTGGAAGTCATTGAAAGAGTCAGTTCTTGTATGATACGAGTTATTGAAGTGCGTTTCCATACTGCGTGATAGTCTTGCTAGGTAGACATCCACCGAAGACAAACCGAAGGATTGGGCGAAGCTAACTGACGAACAAAAGAAACAGTGGAGAGAGAAAAGAGCTAAGAAACTGAAACGAGAGAAACGAAGACAGTCGAAACGAGCACACACACTAAGAGTGAAAGTAGTACAGAAAGAGAAAAAGCATTATGAAGTTCAACGCATGCGAATACTACTGTCTGTTGCTTTTTCTCATCCTGTTGTCGTTCGATATTTACGTACTAAGAGTCACAGGACCGATAGAGCTGATAGAGGCAGTAAGGGCCAAGTTCGATTCAATCTCCGGGGTTAACAAGAACATAAAGGCGCAAATTTTCGAAAACATGTATCCAAAACCCGGACAAAACGTCGATGCATGGTTGAATGATTATGTTGCAATGAAGGGAGAGGTAGAAAGTCAAGGAACTCACCCATTCGACGAAGATGACCTCATAAGAACCCTGCTTGCTAAGCTTGCAAAACACCCCGCATATGGAGAGAATTTCAAAGCACTCTACTTCAACCTACCAACCAACCTTAGACCAGGATTGGACGATCTAGTTGACAGTGCAAGAGACACAATGATGGGCGTCGTGGAGAAAGGATAAGTGGAAGGGAGAAGAGAGGAAAGAGAGGCCTGAAAAGCCCACGAGGCAGAAGAGGGAGACAAACCTCTTGGTAGGTGATAAGGGAGATGAGGACGAAGGGAGTAAGGGCAAGTACAGAAAGTTCAAGAAGAAGGAGGAGTGGTGGCTCAAAGTCACTTGTTATGAGTGTAACGAGAAAGGTCATACCAAGAAGTATTGCCCAGCAAAGAAACCCCGACATAAAAGTCAAGCGAGTGAAGACAAGAACGACAATAAAAAGAAAAAGGGAAAACCTCACAGCAACAAACACAAAAAGTCTCTCAAAGACAAGACATAAACCTCATTAGAGAGGAGGAACAAGAGGGGGACACAGAAACAGATAGTGACGCTTTACTCGTCTTCATGGGGGGAGATGTCCTAGACGACCCTGGGGAAACCCCTGACGAAGAGAGAGGCAGGGAGAGAGCGAATGTCGAGTCTGGGGAACCTCAGATTGAGCCAGGTGTTCGTCCCCTGTCGACAAATAGAAGTGACGGAGGGAGTCCCTCCGCCACACCAATCTCACGCTCTCAGAGTCAGTTAACAAGGGACACCTCCACAAACACCCCACAGCGTCAAAACCCCGTCCCCAAAACACCTCTGACAACCATTGAGAGGTACAGCAAAGAGAGACCGAGGTCCCTTAAGTGTCACGGCAAGAACAAGAAGAACAGTCCTTGTCAGATCTCACTTGAAAAAGACAAGAGGGGTCCAAACGCTATGCAAGCCTCTAGGTTGACCTATGGGTTATTTTGCGGTTATCATGCGAAAAAGCAAGACAAGGAGTATCCTTTGCTTGACCTAGCTGTCAGCCCAGACCTCCGTCCTCCTACATCCCCTTACTACCCAGACGAGAGTGGTTTGCGAGAAGATGCAAAAGCGAGAGGCATAGTCATACCGCACAACCTCACTACCACATTCACCAACCAATCTCCACAGAGGGAGGGAGAGAGTGAACAAAAAGGAGTGAAAAGGGAAGTGAGGGGGAGTAAGCGTCTAGAGACATCACTGCAAAAACACACCTCCACCACAAAAACACCTCACAACGCATCATCCGCACAAGTCACGCAAACAGCTGACACACCAATGCAACGAGAGAGCCGTGAGGAAGAAGAAGATGAAGAGATGGAGGAATCATACTATGATAGTGAGAATGACTCTAGATGTTCTGATGAGATCAGACATGATATGGCTATGACAGCATGCTTGGATGATGACGTTGACCCGGAATTTCTGACATTTACGCGAAAAGGGAATGTTAAGAAATATTTTCAGAAGCAATGATGCGCTCAACAACTCACGACAACATGCATTAGGGAAAGCAATGGTGAGGTGAAGAGAGTGAGTGAAGGGAAGTTAGTGCTAGATGAGTTCTTGACAGATGTGGTGAGACCGATAGAGGGAGTGTACATAGCACACGCAGCACGCACAACACTATCCCCACCAACACAGACCCAAAACAGCAACACCTCACAACCATCAGCGCCATCACACACAAGAACAGCAAACAGAATTACGCACTAGTGTTAGATGGGGAAGGGGGGCGAGACAGAAAGAGCACGATAGTTCAGGATAGCGGGTCGTCCCGAGACATTGCATGCAACCCTGAAATATTACACGACATCAAGTCAGTACCCCCTGTCAAGCTAATTACAGGTAATGGAGAGTGTGAGATAGGACAGGAGGGGACGGCAAGAGTGACGCGTATCAATGGACACGGTATACCAATTACGGTGTGGCCGATGCTCCTTGACGCCAGGTTACCCGTGAATATTGCTTCAACCGGCAGGATGGATAATACCCATCACCGGTCTATCATTCATCAAAATGGACAGCTAGTCATACTCAAACACCCCATAAGACTAGAGGAGAAAGACGTACTTGTCAGAGGTAGGCTCATGTCAACCCTTCTTTACAGGTGGGACGATGAATTTGACACCCAATTAGACATCAATGAGCGTTATGAACCCCCACAGAAAAAGAATAGGAGTGTGGTGGGGTAAAAGGGGAGGGAAACCCCAGGAGAGAAAGACAGAAGCGTAGGCAGACAGAGGGCAAAACAGGGGAGGTAACGCTGTATGCATCTTATCCCTGCAAGCCTGGTGCGATTAGAAAGGTAGATATAGAATTGTTCCATTATGCATGTGGACACTATAGCATTAAGAAGATGAGAGCTTTGGCAAATGCAGTAGGCATAAAGCTAGTAGGAGATGAGAAGAAAGTAGAATTTTGTGAATCATGCATGATAGGTTTAAAGTTAATAAGATAGAGAGAGCTAGTAAGCCAGGAGTAGTATTACACATAGACACCGGAACGTGGTCAGCACGGTCAATACACGGTAAGAGACACAAATTTTCGGTCACGGACGATTACTCGTTGTTTATTAAGGATTATTATCTTGCGCATAAGAACGAATTTATTGACTGCATTAAGCAGGCAGTAGCATTTTATGAGAGACAGACAGGAAACAAAGTACAAGAAATTCGATGTGATCAAGAGTATGATGTTCCGAAAGAGGTGATAGAGTGGTGGAAGCCTAGTCAGTTTATTTGGAAAACTTCAGCAACGGGGGACAAAGATAGCAACCCTATCGCTGAAAAAGCCAATGACATTACGGCTGGGGCCGCAAGAGCCATGCGTTACCATGCCCACCTGCCCATTTCTTTCTGGGCAGAGATGGAGCATGCGGCAACCACTCTACATAAAATTTAATTTTGCCTGCCACCCAAGGACCTAGGAAGGGGATGTCCCCATTTGAGCAGTTATTGGGAAGGAAACCGTTTTTAAAACACCTTAGACCGATAGGTTGCATGGGGGTAATGTATACAGGCAAAGGTAGAAAGGGACAGTTTAGAGGAAAGAAAGTTATGCTAGTAGGGTATGACTTATTTAGAGAGTTATATAGAGTGTGGGACGGTAGAAAAGTAGTAACAGGTTAGAAACGTGCGGTTTAACCCGTACGATAGGGAAGGAAGCACATCCAGAGAGAACAGTCAAGTGGGATGAGGATGTAGCTAAGGGGGAGAGTGAGAGTAAGGATGTCGATGTTGAACAAACACACTCCACACCCACCACCTCCACAGTCACCACCACCCACACACAAGAGGACACGACACAGACTCATGACGATGACGACACATATGACAATGTCGATGATGTTAGTCAGTCAGATAGTCAACAAGGACAGGGGGAGTATGGAGGGGACACAGGGGGAGTCAGCATAGATCACAAACACACACAAACACAAGATAGCTTTTCAACACAGGACATCGACACCACACCGACAGCTGCACCCCATCCCACCGACACAACCCCACAGACAACCAACACAGGACTAGGACATGCACACGCACTCGCAGATGCATCTGACCCTCAAGCACAACATGAGAGAAGAGCATATGAAGAGAGTGAGCAACCTAGTAAAGGAAGAACTTGGGAACAGAGTGACAAGATCACAGAAGCTAACATAGTTCAAGAAGGAAAACGAATAAGACGACAGGCACAATAACAACCACCACAAGCACAACAACCACCATCACGACCGCATAGTGAACTAAAACGAAAAGAAAAAGTAGTTGAGGTTCAGGAACTAGAGGGAGTGTGAGAGTTCTTGCAAGAGAGTGGGGAGAGGAGTGGGCAGAGAAGACATACGGAGAGGGCTGGGAGAGTAAAGTGCGCAAAGGTACAGTGAAGCAGAAGTGTGCCCAAAGAGAGGTTAAAAGTTAGAAAACAACCTAAGCCGTCTCACTTTGTTCAATTTGAGGACAGACTAGAGAAGATGCTAGATTCTGAGATCAATAAGTACAAGGTAAGTGAGGGAGAGTCCGTATTGCCTGCCGGAGAGTTGGAGAGTGCTATGTTATGTTATGACAGATGCATGAATGAACCAAATGAGCTTTTGCTTTATTTTAGCATTCGTGTACCTAAACAGATAGCAGAGCAGGGATTGATAGCGAAAGAGTTGCTAGAGGGCATGAAGAAAGAGATACAATCTCTTAAGGACTTTAAGACGTACACATGGGTTAACTATAGCGAAGCCAAAAAGGCTGGTGTTAGCAAGGTAGTTAGGCTCATGGGTTCACAAAGTAAAGATAGACGAGAACGGAAGGAAGTTTGTTAAGTCTAGATTAGCTTTAAGAGGAGACATGTTAGAGCCAGGAGTTAGTTTCAACCCTGACCAATTGTTTGTCCCTTGTGCCTCACATCGCTCACTGCTCATGCTTGCCAAACTAACTGCCTGGCATGGTAATAAGCTTTACGGAATCAATTTCAAAAATGCTTACTTAAATGCCCGCATGCAAGATCCGGTATTTGCCTATAGCTACCCACCTGATGCAATGGATAGAGAGGGCAAAGAGGGAATGATATTGCGTATTGATGGAGCGTTATATGGTGCGCCTCAGGCAGGTAGAAGGTGGTATGACATACTAGTCCCTAAGTTAGTAAAGCTAGGATTTAGGTTGTTAGACTCCGACTTATGCATGTTCGTAGAGGAAGACAAGCCTATAAGAGAAGCGATCATGGGAGTATTTCACGTGGATGATTTGATATTTTCCGCACCTAACAAAGAAGCTTATGATAAATTTGCGTCTGCGCTAGAACGGTACTACCCACTCAAAAGGCTACGAGTTGCGAGAGAAAGGCAGAATCGTTTTGCACCAGAGAAAGTACCAATTGCAAATTTTACGTGAGACAGGATACGCAAATTCTCGCCCGGTCAGTACCCCAGCTGTAGACCAAACCCCGGAAGCAATGTCGGAAGATGCTGCTTTGCGTAAAATGTCTATTCCGAGTATAGTAGGCAGTTTGCTTTATTTAGCCAAAATGACAAGACCAGATATCGAACAAGCTTTTAACGCTGCAAGCGTCATGCAAATCATAGATAAGGGAGTAACTTACGCTATGTTAGGCAGAATCATACGCTATTTAATCAAGTCTTTTCGCGGTATAGCATTTAACGGGCCAAAATCCGTTCAAGAGAGTATGTCCTACCCTAAGGTCACTTCAACGCTGGCCCGATGCCGATCACAAAGTCTGTTTGAAAACGGGTATCTCGCA
>WBZZ01002604.1:62500-70264 GCA_019918135.1 Paulinella micropora | reverse complement strand
TGATTCCAGCACATGAGACGAATACCTAGCTTGTATCTCACCTGCACACCACAAAGAGTACCAACCTGCGGTGGCGACTTCAGTGACACGCGTAGCCCGCAGGGCCTGCTCCTTCCACTTCAGGCCGTCGGTGATAACCAACTCCCAGGTACTTGTACTGACTGGTGACACAAAGCTTTCTGGCCGCGAAAACCAACCACCACGGGCTCACCTCGCTCCCTGATACTTGGTCGTTTCGCTTGCTCGACGTGTAAATGGGCATGATTTCCGTCTTGCCGGGCTTCAAGTTGACTTCCAGCCGGTAATCTTCCGCGAACTTTGGCCACAACATTGACCATCTTCTGGAGCTCGGTGCGACTGTGAGCGATGAGGGCCACGTCGTCCGCGTATAGAAGTGCCTTGATGTGGTTCAGGCCGCTTCACATCCGTGATCTTGAGGGCACTGGCCAGCCGATCACACAGCGCATCCATAAAGACGTTGAAGAGTGTGGGAGAGAGAGGGGACCCCTGTTGGACGCCTACACCCTCCAGTACTTCGGGGGTGAGTGCTCCATCAACTAGCACTTGCGACGAAGTCTGCTCGTAGCACCTGCGTAGCGTGCGCCAGAACTTGCCCCTTACACCCAGCTTCCAGAGCCTCTCAAATAGGCCATCTCTCCAAACAGACGGGAAAGCCTTGCGTAGATCGACGAACAGGACATACGACTCCCGCTTCTGCTGCTGACGCCCCTTCAACCTCTGCCAAAGGGTAAAGACCTGATCCGTAGTGCGACGCCCCGGGCGGAAGCCTCCCTGCTCTGGACGTAACGTAGCTTATCCGGGCCATCCACGAAGAGCGTTAGACGAGAAGCTAATAAGGACAGATACAGCTTACCAAGGCAACTAATAATCGAGATATCCCTCCAGTTGTCAGGATCCGTAGGATCCCCACCATTGGGGATATTGACGACGATTCCCTTGCCTCAAGCTTTTGGAGTCCTCTCGGCTTCTCGAATCCAGTTGAAGTACTGCGCTAAGTAGCCATTGATGTAGGCGCCGCCATACTTGAGCATCTCGTTCTTCACTTTGTCCTCGCCACAAGCTTTGTGGTTACTCAGGGCACGTTGCCTTGCAAGGACCTCCTCTTGCGTGAACGGTTTGTCCAGCTCTTCGCAAGTGTCTTCACCTACTTCGTGCTCCTTCATAGCCCGGGCCACCTCATCTCTGAAGCGATCGTTCCAGTGGAACTGCCACTTAGCTTCGGCTTCCTCCCACTCCAGCGAGCCTGCTTCTGCACAGCACTCCACCACAACAGCCGCACTTGCCGGATTTTCCCGTGGCTTCACCGAATTTTTCCGAAATTCCTCCCACCGAGCGACCTTTTCCGGCAGCGTACACGCCAGTGAGCCATCCTCCCTTTGCACCGGCGCGGAGACCTTCGTTCTGCGTGCCCCGCCAAGCCGCTTCGCGAGTAGCCAAAAGCGCTTTGAGGATTGCTCGCGTTGACATTTGACCGCTTCTTCCTGCACTTGCTTGAAGGAGGCGGACTTCTTGGCCCGAGTTGCCTTCCGAATTTGCTTGCGGAGACGTAGCCAATTCAGACGGGCTTCTGCATTCGATTCATCCCTCCTGTATGCTGCGTAGGCCTCCCGGCGCTGTTGAATGAGCTCCTTTAGCTCCCCGTCGAACCAATTGTTGGTGAAACGGGGTCGTATACATCTGGAGCCAAGGACCCGGTGCGCCGCCATTCGGAAGGACTGCGCCACTCGCTCGGTGACGTCATCTACCACCCGTTACCTGTCGGCACCACCCGATAGGTCAAGCTCAGGCAGCTGATGCACTCCAAGCTTCTGTAGGCAATGCTGGAATACGTCATCGAACTTGTCGCGTAGATAATCCAGCGCTTGCTTCGCAGCGTGATCATTACCCGAGACACCACCACCAATAAGCTTATCAACACGAAAGGACCTGTAAGGTTTCGCAGCCCGCTTTGGTCGGCGCTGGCCGCTCCACGTCAGTTCGGCCCATACTGCCTTGTGGTCCGTATCAAGATCATCTTCGCATACTCCGAACTTTGCTCCAGCTGCCAGGCCAGGCGACGCGCAGATGTAATCGAGGAGGTGCTTGCCTGTGCCCATGCCGCGCTGCTCATGCCGGGACCACCAGTAGGACCCTTCCACTGGGCACGAGAAGCCGCTCAGATTTCGCAGGCCCGTAGCGACGAGGACAGCCGCGAGTCTCTTGCCGTTCTCCGAACGTACGGTGCTCCCTTTTCATCGACCTCCCCGTGCTGACCGACGATGCCCTCCTCTTTTCGGCTGCATGCCGGCCCGAGCTTCGCGTTGGCATCCGCCACCGTGACCACAAGACCTTTGGCTCCAAAAAAAGCTATAGCTGCCTGCCAGGCCGCATACGCCTCTGACGACTCTTCTTCCTGCGTTTCCTGGGGAAAGTAGCCGTTGCCCACATAGATATCCTGAGCGCCGGTAACACCCGAGGCGATACGCAGCCACACTTGCTGCCGGTGGTCGACGGGGGCTGACACCAGGTTGCAATACGGGCCAAGGAAGTTAGCCACCGCGAATAGAACCCCACCCTTGCAGCGATTTTTCTCGCTGACCTCCGCAGGTTTTCCAAAAATCCGGAATCCATCCAGGCTGATTTTGGAAAGTTGCTTCTTGTCCATGCGGTGCTCCTGAGCCCCGATGACTAGCCAGCCCTCGTGCTTGTAGAATGATGCCCATTCCGCCGTGCCTACGTTGTCGTATCCCGTTTTACCCTGCCAGTTGTGACTCGCGACGAGTAGCTTGAAGCCGGTATCGAACTGCTTGGAGCGGTGCTTCTTGGATCGTTTCCGGACCCGACGGCCGCGCTTGGCTTCCGCCCTCGTGCTGCCCCCCTCTGCAGGTGCTTGCGCAGGTTGGTCCCCCACTGCACTGGCCGCCGAATGCAGGGGCACCACCTGCACATCAGCACACTCAGACACACTCAGGTGCATCGGCAGCCAATTCCGAAGACACCACCTGCACATCATCAACACATTCTTCATGCAGAGGCAAGACGCGATATCCCGTCGCAGCTTCCTCCTTCCGGACCGCCGCTTCCCCACGCAGATGGATGTGAATAAGCCTTCGGACACGTTCCCTGTCCCTGAACCTGCGCCCAAGGGCCACATTCACCCCTCTGCCGAAGAATTTGAGATGTTTGTTGCTGCAACGCCGTCTGCCTGCTGTCATCGTCCTCGTAGACCAGCTCCAGGTGACGAGACATTCGCTGGCCTTGCCACTCCATTACCGGGACCACCAGACCAAGACCGCTCATTTTGGAGGCGATCTCCTGTAGATTGGCGCGTTCTGATAGCCCCCAGACAATCAGATTACGCCCGTCCTTGTCGTACCGATCTACCCGCCGGTACCGTCGAGGCGGCGGTGCCATCTGCCATATTGCGCCGCTCGCCTTAGGTTGAAGCGCCGACCCGTGTGCCAGGTTTGGGGAGGAAGGATGAGGCGCAGCTAAGATAGCCTCTCCACGTGGTTCAGGAATTCCGTCATATACGCGAGCCCTCATCCTCCCATGCTGGGACATCGGGCCAGAGCCCGTCGAAGAGGCATTCCCACGGGGATTGTCCAGGTCTTCGGCGATTCTACCTTGTCCCATAAGGGCCACAGTGGTAGCTCCGTGCTTCGCGTATTTGTAATCCATTGAGAGTAGTAGACGGCCAATGTCGCTGGCCATCACCGCCGCGCCTCTTTACGCCGAGGAAAGCGCCCGTCCATGCAAATAGCATCGGCGGTATCTGCAACACACACTACACGCATTTTCGCCGGTGTCACTGGATGCTGCCACGTCGCTTTGTGCCCTTGGGCGCCCGCCAGCACCCCTAGCGTCACCAGAACCTGCCTCACGCACTACACACACTCTCCATCGCATCGCCAACGCCTCTACTCTCATGCCTTATGGACTTTCAGCTGCTCCTAACAATACACATCATGAGGTACGGGTGTCCCCGAGTGGAGCCAGATCGGACGGCGTACCGCTGAAACTCCTCCCCCACGTGGGTATAGAAGGCGCGAACCTAGCGGTACCTATAGGGTCTTACAGACAAGTATAGTAATCCCAGCCGAAGCTGCTCAGTTAGAAATGCAACGGTGGAGGGTGTGACTGCATGGGGCAAGGCACGGCAACGCAGCAAAGCACTGGCAAGGCATTGGGACCGACTGAAGCCCCTCTCCAACGTGTGCTCATCATGTGTTCCGAAGAAGCGAAGATAGGGAGGAGACAAAACCCAGATAGGATGAAGATAGGATTAACATGAAGCCGAAATGGAGCCGAGTTGGAACAGGCCAACTCGGCCCCATCTCGGCTCAATGTGAATCCTATCCCATCTCGGTACTGTTTCCTCCAATGCTCACCTCAACAAGATCACCAAACCGGAACTGGAAGCCCCCAGGCATTTACTCGGCAGGAAATTCGGCGAAAATGGGCTAACCAGGAAACCAGGCCCAACCCAACAGCCAAGACAAACGAGCCAACCAACAATCCAACAGACAACCCCACAACCTGCCTGGCCGAACCCCTACCGAGTAAATGCCCAGTTGAGAGTTGCGCATATCCCGGTGACCGCCTTCCCCAAGCGGTCACCTTCGTGGGAGAGGCCCAACCACCTCCTCTTCCCGTGGAGTGCCATCTTGTGCACCCCTCCAGAATAATAATAATAATAATAATAATAATAATAATAATAATAATAATAATAATAATAATAATAATAATAATCATAATCATAATCATATCAATCATAATAATCATAATAACCATAATGATGATGATAATAATAATAATAATAATAATAATAATGATAACAATAATAAGATTAATAAGATTAAAAAGATTAAAAAGATTATTATTAATGATAATAATAATAATAATAATAATAATAATAATAATAATAATAATGATAATAATAATAATAGTGCTTCTCTGTCAATGGCTGATGCAAATCTGCACATGCGCCTCCATCGTCTCACCCGTGAGGGGAGTACGAAGAATTGACGATAGGCTCTAATGACACCCCCGCACGGGCAGTTCCAACACTTCCAGACGGACCGATATGTTCAATAGAAATACTGGTGGCACCGACGGGAATCGAACTGGCGACAGGGCCCAGATGGTAGAACTTGACCACTGGGCTATCACGGTGTCCAAATAGTAATAATAATAATAATAATAATAATAATAATAATAATAATAATAATAATAATAATAATAATAATAATAATGATAATAATAATAATAATAATAATAATAATAATAATACTATATCTGAGGCGTACTGATGCAGCTAATGGCATATCCTCAACGGACATAAGCCTCCAATCAATACCCTTGTTCGAGGTCCTCCACCCCCCCGTGTCAGTCTCTCGCCTGATGATCGGGGCCACCGATGAGCTCCTGAGGGCAAGACTGCACTAAGCCGAGGTTATTCCGCAGTCCCAGCAACCTCTTGCAAGACGTCACCGAATGTGCAAGTGCATACACCACGCGCGGTTGCTAGAGCTGCCTCGAAACCCCACCCATAACAATCTGGTGTCTGCTGGGTCCTGGGCTATCAACCAGCATATGCGGAGTTTAAGATCTTTTACGCGCGCAACGACCCTCCTCCCCAGCATCTACCACCAAAGGGTTATGAGTTGGCGTCACAGTTTAACGCCTTGAGGCCATTGGGCTGAATAATAATAATAATAATAATAATAATAATAATAATAATAATAATAACAATAATAACAATAATAATAATAATAATAATAATAATAATAATAATTAGGGGCTGCGCCAACACCTGAAAGGATGCTTTGCGTTTCGCGCCAAACCCCCCCCCTCCCCCCCCCCCCCCCCCTTTCTTCCCATGCTCGCTTTTCCTCTCATTCTCACATGCACAACTTTCACAGCCTTGGAGCAATCTCAGCCATTCATTTTGGCAACTTTGTCTTTATATTCGAATTTCATAATTTCAACTATATCCTAAAAAAAGAGCCCGTGACAAGCTTGCGAAAACACAAAGAATCAGCCTCTAAACCCCTCTGATGTCGGATCGTGTTAGCATAATTACTCACTCCTTACTTACTAAATTACTTACTTACTTACTTACTTACTTACTTACTTTACTTACTTACTTACTTACTTACTTACTTACTTACTTGCTTACTAACCCCAGGTTCGTTATTCACATTGGCATACGTCGGATCGTGTTAGACTCACTTCTTACTTACTTACTTACTTACTTACTTAATTTACTTACTTACACTTACTTACTTACTTACTTACCCCAGGTGCGTTATCCACATTGGCATACGTCGGATAGTGTTAGCATAATTACTCACTCACTCACTCACTCCTTACTTACTTACTTACTTACTTACTTACTTACTTACTTTACTTACTTACTTACTTACTTTACTTACTTACTACTTACTTACTTACTTACTTACTTATTTTACTTACTTTACTTACTTACTTACTTACTTACTTACTCACTTACTTTACTTACTTACTTACTTACCTTACTTACTTACTTACTTTACTTACTTACTTACTTACTTACTTACCTTACTTTACTTACTTACTTACTTACTTACTTACTTACTTACTTACTTACCCCAGATTCGTTATCCACATGGGCATACGTCGGATAGTGTTAGCATAATTACTCACTCACTCACTCCTTACTTACTTACTTACTTACTTACTTACTTACTTTACTTACTTACTTACTTTACTTACTTACTTTACTTACTTACTGACTTACTTACTTACTTACTTACTTACTTACTTAACTTACTTACTTACTTACCCCAGGTTCGTTATCCACATTGGCATACGTCGGATAGTGTTAGCATAATTACTCACTCACTGAGTCCTTACTTACTTACTTTACTTACTTACTTACTTTACTTACTTACTTTACTTACTTACTTTACTTACTTTACTTACTTTACTTACTTACTTACTTACTTACTTACTTACCCAAGCTTCGTTATCCACATTGGCATACGTCGGATAGTGTAGCATAATTTACTCACTTACTCACTCCTTACTTACTTACTTACTTACTTACTCACTTACTTAACTTACTTACTTACTTACTTACTTACTTTACTTACTTACTTACTTACTTACTTTACTTACTTACTTACTTACTTACTTTACTTACTTACTTACTTACTTACTTTACTTACTTACTTACTTACTTACTCACTTACTTACTTACTTACTTACTTACTTACCCCAGGTTCGTTATCCACATTGGCATACGTCGGATAGTGTTAGCATAATTACTCATCACTCACTCCTTACTTACTTACTTACTTACTTTACTTACTTACTGACTTTACTTACTTACTTACTTACTTACTTACTTACTTACTTACTTACTTCCTTACTTACTTACTTACTTTACTTACTTACTTACTTACTTACTTACTTACTTACCCAAGCTTCGTTATCCACATTGGCATACGTCGGATAGTGTAGCATAATTTACTCACTTACTCACTCCTTACTTACTTACTTACTTACTTACTCACTTACTTAACTTACTTACTTACTTACTTTACTTACTTACTTACTTTACTTACTTACTTACTTACTTACTTACTTTACTTACTTACTTACTTACTTACTCACTTACTTACTTACTTACTTACCCCAGGTTCGTTATCCACATTGGCATACGTCGGATAGTGTTAGCATAATTACTCATCACTCACTCCTTACTTACTTACTTACTTA
>WBZZ01002604.1:50000-52500 GCA_019918135.1 Paulinella micropora | reverse complement strand
AGGCTGAAAGAGGCCTTTATGTATGTATCTATGTATCTAGGTATCTATCTATCTATCTATCTATCTATCTATCTATCTATCTAAATATCTATCTATCTATCTATCTATCTATCTATCTATCTATCTATCCATCAATCCATGCATCCATCCATGCATCCATCCATGCATCCATCCATCCATCCACCTACCTACATACCTATCTACCTATACCTACCTACCTACCTACCTGTCTGTCTGTCTATCTGTCCGTCTGTCTGTCGGTCTGTCTGTCTTGTCTTGTCTATCTATCTATCATCTATCTATCTATCTATCTATCTATCTATCTATCTATCTATCTATCTATCTATCTATCTATCTATCTATCTATCTATATCTACCTATCTATCTAATCTATCTAATCTATCTAATCTATCTAATCTATTTAATCTATCCAATCTATCTAATCTATCTATCTATCTATCTATCTATATATCTATCTATCTATCTATCTATATGTCTGTCTGTCTGTCTGTCTGTCTAGCTAGCTAGCTAGCTAGCTAGCTAGCTCTAGCTAGCTAGCTAGCTCTAGCTAGCTAGCTAGCTATCTAGCTATCTAGCTATCCATCCATCCATCCATCCACATCCATCCATCTATCTATCCATCTATCTATCCATCTATCTATCTATCTATCTATCTATCTATCTATCTATCTATCTATCTATCTATCTGTCTGTCTGTCTATCTGTCTGTCTATCTATCTGTCTGTCTGTCTGTCTGTCTATCTATCTATCTATCTATCTATCTATCTATCTATCTATCTATCTATCTATATCTATCTATCTATCCATCTATGTATCTATCCATCTATCTATCTATCTATCTATCTTCTATCTATCTATCTATCTATCTACTCCACTACCAGGAAGTACTGGATGAGAGGCGTCTCATAGTAAAAATCGCGCAAACACCCGGGAAGGCTGAAGCAGGAGCCTTTGAAGTAGGAGGTAGGGGACAACAATAGGCGGATCATGGCAGAAACCGCACCGTCATGCCTCGACAATCCCCTGTTGAGAACACAACACATGGAAATAAAGGAAGAAGAATATGGGAGGCAGGGAGGGAAGGAAAGGAGGGAGGGGGGGTGACGGGGTGGGAGGGATGCACGGAAGACGGGAGGTGTCATATGGCGAGAAGGAGAGGAGAAGAATGGGAGGAGGATATGGACAAATGCACACAGCAGATGCACCAATTCATACATACTAATTTCGTCCGAGCCCTTTGCTAAAATATGCAAAACTGCAAGTGCACTTGAAGTTTTACGTTTATATATGCATTTTATATAAATGCCATTTTCCGAAACCCAATGCCTTTATATTGCCACTTCCTAATGTCAGACCTAAAATTCTTGACCCAACAAAATAGTTCAGATTTTTCTGCATACGTGTAGTAAAGCATCATTCTATGCTACTTACGTGTAAGTATTTGGTTTCGTTACTTAGTCATTTAGATTTCTTTAGTTATTTACATTGTTAGTATTCATTCATTCATTCATTCATTCATTCATTCATTCATTCATTCATTCATTCATAGTTATTTACATGGTTAGTATTCATTCATTCATTCATTCATTCATTCATTCATTCATTCATTCAGGACAACAGGACGGAAGTCACATAGTCTCACGTTCGTTCAAGTTTTGTTTCTGGTTCACTATCAATCGATACAATTTTTCTCAAAAGGGAGCTTTACCTACACAGACTACCGACTACCTACCTACTACCTACTTCCTACTACCATTCATTTATTCATTCATTGATTTGTTAATTTGTCTTGAGAACTTCTTTGTTGCAGTGCAGTCTTGTGTCTGTTTTCCTGCCTTTCTTCCTGTGTCGTCATGAGCCTCTATTCGCCCAAGACGCACCCGGTTCGTTCCTTTTTCCTTCTTTCCTTCTTTCTTTTCCTCCTTTCCTTCTTTCCTTCTTTCCTTCTTTCTTGTTTTCTTTCTTTCTTTTTTCTTTACTTTTCTTTCTTTTCTTTTCTTTTCTTTTCTTTTCTTTTCTTTTCTTTTCTTTTGCGTAAGTATGTCTGTATACATCATGCATCTGAGACTTGTGCATTTATGTATGTATGTATGCATCTCATTGTTGGCAGGACGCTATCCCACTCAAGAACTACCCGCCCACCTGGACTGCTCACTACGTAAACTATGCATAGCATGCATACATGCTATACCAATCACCGACCACCCCCCCCCCCCCCCTCCCACACAGCCACACACTACTACTACTTACTACTACTACTACTACTACTACTACTACTACTACTACTACTACTACTACTACTACTACTACTACTGCTGCTGCTACTACTACTACTACTACTACTGCTACACTACTACTACTACTACTACTACTACTACTACTACTACTACTACTACTACTACTACTACTACTACTACTACCACCACTACTACTACTACTACTACTACTACTGCTGCTGCTACACTAGTACTACTGCTAC
>WBZZ01002604.1:0-12500 GCA_019918135.1 Paulinella micropora | reverse complement strand
GAGCAAATCTGAGCAGAAGGATGATGAAGCAGAAACAACTGTTGAAGAAGGAGGAGAGGAAGAAAGTCATAATTCATAGAATATATACCCTTACACTGAAGAGCAAGTGGAGCAGGATTCAGATAAGCTGTTGAAGAGTGGCTTTGCGTGGCAGTTCAAGGAACAAGAAGTGGATTGGAGTGCAGATCGTCCTCTGTTTGAACCCAAGACCAGGCTTCAGAATGCTCCAAATGCTTCTGCACTCGAGTACAAACTCCTCTTTCTCTGTCTGTGCTTATTTTTATGTGAAATGCAGCTAGGGTAGCAAAATATATATGTTGCTGTATGTGTCTCCATCATTATAAATCTTGATGTCTGTTTGCGTTCAGAGAACTTTAGTTGTCAATGCAGACACTTTGAATACTGTTTTTGATTCATGTCACTATGAGTTCTTGCTGTTTGTTTTTCTTTTCACCTTGTGCTCATTCTTGCCTCCCCCCCCCCCCCCCTATCTGTTTCTGTAGACATTTCATGCACTTCATGCCTCCCAAAGCTGTCAGTAGAGCAATAGAGTTCACCAATATCGAGCTAGCAAAGTACAAGTAGCAGTGAATCAAAAAGCTCATGGATCACGAAGAGTTTGCTATATTTCTCTGGCTGCTTGTGCTCATTTCGATTGCAGATAGTGGTAGACGGAAGGCACATTGGACCCCCAGAGATGACATGACGAATGCATATCTGCACTTCCTGCACTTCAGTCGTACACCTAATGCGACCTATCTCAGAGCAAAAGGCACAACTTTTCAAAAGTCTGGTTGCGGAAGGGCTGCTCAAAAGCAAAATGGCTGCAGATGTGGATTGGAGTATGCTAAGCCCAGCTTCAGAGGACCTCCGAGGTCCAGATCCCAACCTTCCACACATGGAGTTGGGCCAATATCCTTTGGTCGATATGGCGGATGCATTGAAGCGTAAGGCTGAGTCAGGAAGCCATTTTCAGCAATCCACCCAGAGGCCCAAAAGACGGCGTTGTGCTGTCTGCAAGTACGTCAAAGGCAGCCAATCTACAATTCTCACCTCATTTTACTGTCTAACGTGCACGTGTGGCCCCGGTATGGCGTTGTGTGGCACCAAAGGCAGGGGGTGTCGCGCCTGACATATTAAGCATTGGAGACCCCAGGAAAAAAAAAAAGTTGCTTCGTGTAAGGTGAGCTTTTTCTTGATTACCAGTTGGTACAGCTTGTTTTTGATATGTAGGGTGTGGAAGGGTAGCGGGAGGAACGAAGGCCGTTCGCAACTTTTTCCTTAAATTTGGTTGAGTTTTGAGTCCAAGTTGATAATATTATAACATACTTTTAATTATTAAAAAAAAAAAAAAAAAAAAAAAAAGATTATTTTTTCCGGTGGCTTCAAGTCTTTTAATATCATTACCAATTGGCAACTAGCACCAGGGACTTAGACAGTAAAAGGAAGGCAGGCGGAATCACTGCCATAGCAGTCTTTTAAAGGTGCTCACTGGTTCCAAGCTGTTAGTGTTAGACTGTGACAAAATATTATGCCGAAAGTGCTTGTAAATGATTTGATTGTCATTTTGACAAAACTTTTGTTGAATTTTGGCCCATGTTTGGGGAGACTCGGAACTAGACGATAATTGCCTTAACTTCGGCGATTTTCGGAAAATAGATTTTGGATAATTGCATTCAAAAAGAAGTTGGTACGCCCGCTCGCGAGCCATCTTTTGTCTGGCCCGCACGCCAAGAAGAAAAAGAAAAAGAAAAAGAAAAAAAAGAAAAAGACGCCCGCCGTGATTGCTATGGCTGTTGCTGAAAAACAAATCTTGTACTACCTAATCATTAAATACAAAGAATGTGGGTCAGCAGCGGGAGGTTTGGTGCCGGTCCGAACGGGCGTGAGGTCGTTGATTTCACTGGAGGCCCGTCCCAGGTGGAAATCGACGCTTTTAATAACACAACTCCGCAAGAAATCCGCGAAGGCAAGAAACCGGTGCCGAGCTTCGCGAGATTGCCCTTGCACAAGTATTTTGCTAATAAGCCGTGGTTGTGGTCAACCTACAGGGAGGGCTTCATAAGCGGGCTGAAGAACCTCCAAGACAATCGCGAGGAAGTCCTCGACCGCGTGCACCTGGTCTCGCTAGGCGTCGAACCTGCCCTGCACCAGCCTTCGCAGCGGCTGGCGGCGGTCATCAACTCGCCCTGGGGTAAATGGAGCGAGTTTATCATCAAGGGCACCGAGAAGAGCGGCGTGCTGCACGCGGTCGACACTTTTCGCGGCACGGGGCTAGACGACGAGAAGCTGCTGTCTTCGAAGAGGCGACCATGGTCGATTTCAAGGTCATCGCGACCTCGGACGAGAATGCCTGGCTCACGCTTCCGGACAGCGCCGCCAGAATAGAGAACCGCGACGAATGGCACGACGACGTCGGTTCCTTCAGGACTTACGTGTTCGGCCCCAACCACCAGTATTGCACAGTCAAGGGCGCGGCCAAGAAGCCCTTCTGGATCTGTCTCCTGGACTGCTGCACCACCAGCTGCTGCGCTTGCGCAGCGATGTCGAACAATGGCTGCCGTTCATCAACGACCTGGTGGACGCGTGCAAGCCGCACTCCGACACGAGAAGCAAGGCGTACGTGAAGTTCAGGACCCAGTGGCTCATTCTCGCGAGCAACAAGGAAGCGGACATAAAGAAAAAAGACAATTCCAAACAGCCCTCGCGGTGCGCTTGGGGCAAGGAGTTCGTGGTCAAGCACTTTACGCAAGGGTCCCTCTTCCGCGACCGGACGATGAACCAGCGCACCGTCAGGCAGACGAACGAAGTCAATGTCAAGAAGATGACCGAGCGGAACACCTTGCTCGCGGACCCGTGATTTGCGTTCCTGGACGAACTGTACCAGGCCATGCTAGCCGAAGCGGACTGTTTCGAATCGGCCGAGGCCAAGCGCACCAACACCGGCCCCTTTGCGCCGACGATGCGCTACCCGCTCAGAGTCTGGGCCCTGCAGAGCTTCCTGCTGCTCGCGATTCTGGGCTGCCGGCAGATAGAACTCTGGAAATGGTCGGAGTTCTTGCCCGTGAACGAAGAGGAACATATCATCTTCTCGGAGATCGGGCGGCAGAAGCACGTCGTCCAGCACAGGGCGGCCAAGAAGGGGGCCGCGCCCGACTCAGACCCGGCCGACAGCGATTTGCAGGACCTGATCTTTATAGGCAAACCGATCGCACTGCCTATCGCCACGTCGGCCGGCGTGCTGCGCATCTGGAAGCACATGAGGTGGCTGATCGAAAATCACTTCAGGCACCGCTCGCGGCTGGCGCCCGAAGAGAACAAGCTCATGAAAAAGGACAGGCCCAAGAGCGATTACCTGAGTTGGACTACGCACCGCGCGGAGATCTTAGCACAGGAGGACGAGCAACCTTTGGCTCCGCCTGCCAAACGGTTGAAGGTCTCGACGCTGCCGTGGATGAACACGCTCGCCGAGTCGAAAAAAGTGACAGACACGCCTAGCCAAGCGCTCATTAACGACCAGGTCACCGCGGCCATGAAGGCAGCGGGGTTTTCAAACACGTTCGACTACCTCACGCAGATGCACTACGAACGAGCCAAGGATTTTCTCATCCCCAGCCCACACAAGCTCCGGGCCATCTACGCCAACTGCGCCTACGCGCTGTACGGTGAGCACAGCCAAGTCTCGCGCACCATCTTCATGTCGCGGGTGCTCGGTCACTCACTGATGTTTGCCAACAACACCGAGGCCGTCTCGAACCTCAAGTCCCAGATGTTCTACGATTCTGTAAAAGTGCAAACACACAGCGTCCCGTCCCTGACGGAGCCCGACTTGCTCAAGATTGTGCAGGCCATCGTGGACCAAGGGGCTAGGTTGGCGGAGGACTTCAACCGTCTGAAGGGCGAGCTCGCATACGTCATTCCCCCCACACTCAAACAGCTGCCTCGCGAGACCAGAGCCGAACGGTTACGCAGGCAGGCCGTGGAATTTTTCGCGGCAAATTTGCAGCAACATGCCGGAGAACTGCGCCGGCCCGGTTCTGGCGCGGAACGTTAGATTCCATTTTTTCCGTGAAGGCTTCCTACCATTTTGCCAATCATGCAAATGTCGCTCTTGATACGGCCGATCCTACACCAGCCGCTCAGATCACGCGGTTTATGCAATTGTGCTAAGAGATTCAAGAATTAAAAGCTCATAATCTGACTTTATTGAAAGTACAAAAGTGCAATGAGCCAAGTAAAGCCGTGCCGAGTGGCGCCAGACGGGAAAATTTCGCTGATTGATTTTGCCGGGAAAATGTTTCCTTTTTTGACTCCTAGCCGTTGCGCGGAACGAATTCGTAACGCCTCTTCTAATATTTCATTATTGGTAGACTGATTTCGATACATACCCAGCATTCCTTTAATGGTTGCCGTTCTTACCCTCAGTATTGTCTGTGTAAGACGATAATGGCGGGAGGCGCGGGTATGGTGTGGTATAATACCGTTGTCAACCAAGAATTTCCAATTTTTGAAGTGCGGGTGAGAATGAAAGCCGAAATATAACTTGTTCCCAAGGCGTAGTTAATATCAGTTGAAAAAACGTTCATCTAGTACTACGTCCACTTCTTGTTCTTCAAGCTCTACACATAAAAGCATTCACCGCCAATTACCTAGGTAATTACCCTTGTTGTGGTTAGCTTCCCGGGGAAATTCCGAAATTCAGGGAATTTTCCCGGGAAGCCAGCCACATCAAGGGTAATTACCTAGGTAATTGGCGGTGAATGCTTTTATGTGTCTAGGCCACCCGTATATACGGGTTCTGCTTGTTCATATTCTAGATGCTATGTCGGGTTGTAGACGTTCAAGAAGTGTTTGGTCGTCTGGTACGGTTGCAATGAGAAAGAGTAAATCATCGACTTGTCGAATGCCATAAACAAATTCAGACAGGTTTTGTCTTCGCAGTAGTATTACAGTCAAGAATCGATACTCATCGAAAATACACTTAATTTGAGCCAGTGGGGAAGACAGATAACCTCCAATTATATTGGGCAACCTTTCATCTGCTGAAAGCATGCATTGCCCATGACGAAGTAGATGTTTTCTAATTCCATCTCGACTATGTCAAGTAAGTCTTGAAAACTGAAAACTACATAGTCATCTCTTGATGCACTATGGTGCCATCCTACATCGTGTTTCATGCATCCGTTCACGTTAAGTCGCAAAGTCTTTGAGACTTGTACCCTTTCTCTTTGCTTTCTTCTTTTTCCAGTGGCCTCATAATGTCTGAGAACCATAAAAAGCCTATGGAGAGACATAATGATCTCCTTTTTATCAAGCCAAGTAAACATTTGCTTCACATCAAATGAGAGTGCTTGAACATTCAGCTCGACATTCAAAGTGTGTTCTAATTTTTGAAACAATGTTTGGGCTTTCTTTATTTTTCCTTTGAGATCTGAAAGCTGATTGAGATTGAAGTTGGGGACATATTTTGTGACTTGCGAGACTAGAAAATTCAAAGCTTTGGCTGCATATTTGAATGTTTTTCTACCCGGAGAACAAGATTGAATACAAATAAGTCTGATCTTATTTTCTGGCTCTATGTCTTTCGGAGAAGTCATAACCTTGTTGACTTCTCCTTTTTTATTCAAAGGGGCAAAGCGACCGAGATTACGTTTATTGTATTCGTGTTTGTACTTACGTAGAACCTGTTGTTCTGTGATGCATACTGGCTTGAAACATGGGGAATCTATCACCTCTTGTTTCAATCTGTACCACAGCAGAACGGGGCATTCTACCCACAATTGGTTTTTGTTTTTGTCGAGGTCTTTTACAACCAGTTTGTTCTCTTCTATGTAATTTTTCACTGATTGTAATGTGTTCCAACTAATTTTTTGGTTTTTGTCTTCAGTTTGTTTTCCGAAATTTGACGGTTGTTATCCCACAGTTTTTGCAAATTTCGAATAATGTTATTGCCCGTAGTTTTTGTGGATCCATGGATTGCAGCAGTGCGTGTAGTGCTCATTTTTCATTTTGAATTTGTTTTTTTTGCTGTTTAACTGTGCAGATCAATCTGGAACGGCCGGACCGGTTTTTGGCTGGCACTGGCCTTTTTCCAAAAATGACATCATGGATTTTTGCAACGTAATTCTTGACACCAAACCAGAATTCTCTGTGCGCACTTTCGCAGTCGAGAGAGGGTATGGCAGAGGCAAGTTGCCTGCCCATTGTCCCCATATTTCCCTCCATGTCTCTCAGTCTTGCTCCGAAATGCTTCCCGTCTCTACATAACGAGCAGCATTCCGGTTGTTTGAGGAACTGATCATGAAAGTCGAACGACTCAATCCACATGTGTATGCTAACTAATGTCTTGGCAATAGAGGGCGAATTCTTTTGCACTATCTTTGTCTGACTCATCGACAGTATGGCCATTTGGGTTTGTTGTGGCACCATAATGTGTTGTAGAATGAATGCTGGGATTGTTTTGAGCTCTCTTTTTGATAGGTGTTTAATGAACAACAATTTCTCAAAGTGTAGTTGAAGCTCTTAAGAATCTCGGGGTATCTTAACAGGCGAGACCTTACAATTGAAGCAATTATATCTTTAATTTTCCAATGAGGCATGGTCTGCGTTTGCCCCCAGACATTGATAGCGCTAGCTTGTTGTCTAGTTGCTTTTTCATGTCTCGTTCCCATGCTTTTGGCTGGTACCATAACTTTTCTATGTTTACAGCTCTAGGACAGCGCCTCTAGAGTCTATTCTGAATGCAGTGGTTGTCTCGTTAACAATAACACATCTTTGGCCCTAGGGGACGAAATTCTACAATAAGCCCCAGTCCAGGCCTGATGAGAATGTAACCTTTGTTGTTATTGTTTTGGCATTGGTTCGTATATCTTCGTATTTCGGTAAACTCTTACCATGTACTCAGAGTCAGTTCGATCCCCTCCTTTCCCATATCTCGTCACCATAATCTTGTCGTTGTGATCATAGCGATCAAGCAGAGAGGTGAGAGAGGGTGAGTAGTGCTGTGTAACCCCATTACAGCCCGTCCATAATGTTAAATTGGCAATTCGATTCTTTAGGCCATTCAGTGTCCAACACAATTTCGAACAGCATTGTGCAGCTTGTCTCTCGCACACACACGGTTTTGCTTACTTGCGTTCTCTTATCGGAAGAGATTTCGAAGTGTGTTGCTTGACAATGTGTGCTCTGTTGGTCTCGCAAACATTTGTGTTTGCCCGAAAACTTTTTATGTAAGCTGATCTCTTTTTGTTCATTTTTCAAAAATTGGTGTCAGCCATTTAATAAAGGATTTCTCTGTCTGTACTCTGATTGATTTCGAGTGTAGCTTTTCCCCTTTTGTTTTGTAGGGTAACTTACCAAGGTTGAGTATCGGTACCGAAATAAAGTTTGCATAACCAAAATTACCCCGCCATTTTCGACAGTTGCTGATCAGTATGCGAGGTTGTTTTAAGTGTTTCCATGCCCGCATTTGTCGAAACTCTTGCTTCATTCTCGATAAGAAGTTAGACGTTTCACCGACGTAATCCAAACTTGTCGACGGTGAATAAATATAATAGACAACTTATAATAGAAAACTGAAACGTTTGCACCGTGATTATTTCCCGGTTGATCAAAATATTCAAAAGCATTCAAGCTGTCCATATTTGGTATTGAATTAATCATTGTCAGCATGGCTTTAATCCATTTTGAATCTCTCACCGGTACGGATGATATTGCTAGAAAATGCTGTATCATCATAGCTAACCGGAATACTTGCCACATGATCCTCCCGTGCGAAATAGTTGCCAGCTCTTTGATTTTAATGCATAAGAAATTTGCCTTACTCAGAAGGAATTGTATCAAAGATTTGCTAGAGGAGCAAAAGCTATTTCCACATCGCGTATCATTCGTTCCACCAGCGCCTCTACCGGAGTTAAGGTCTTGGTTAGTGGGGTTGGCGAGTCTTGGGTAATGTCTTTGGATTCGCCTACACAGCGCATACAATCTACTTACGCACCGTGCCAGTCCTCCCCCTGTTTCCTATTCCACGTTTGTGGCAGCAGAACGAGTTTTTGCCGCCACAGACGGGGAAGATTCAACTGACTCTGCAGGAGTCATACCTGTTTTTGCTTTTTTAGCCGAGGTTTGCGATTAGTCGCGAGCCTTGCGCTTTCTTCCCAACACAGCTTTGCTAGGAGTAGAAGCCACTGTCTCTTCTGTTTTATCCTCCTCTGATCCAGAGGAGCCGTCGCCAGTACTTGCTGTCGCTTGTTCCGGGCGAAGTTGTTCTGAAATAGAGATAGAAAGCTTCCCTTTAATCGACTTCTTCTCTTCCAACATCGCAATGCACGTTTGGAGTTCATCAACTTTTTCGATCACCTTATCCATGAACTTGCCCCCTATGATGGTCGACTCATCTTCTTCCTCTGGAGGCTTGGATATTGGCACTTTCCTTCATCCATGCAACACCATATCGAAGGTTTCCAAGAACGCTTTTGTCTTTTCAAAGATTTGTCGGAAGGCTTTGCGAATCCGCTCACTGCTCTCTTTGGTATCCAATCCAAGCTTTGCCAGCGCCGCAATACTCTCTGAGTCATCTCTGGCATATGGGTTCGGAAACTCTTGTTCTGAGATAAGCTCGTCAAGATAATCCAGGGCCAGTGATGAGACACCTTGGATGGGGACTGGGAGTCAGCCTCCTCAAGGAAATCTTGGCTGGTCAGTTCCTTCTTTGCTGCCACTGCTTTCTTGGTTTCTTCCACAAACCGAATAAAGAGCCAGCAGATCGGATTGAACGCATACTTGAGTTTGCCATAGATGTTAGCGTGATTGAAACCTTTTGGAAGTCGTTCAAGTTTTTGGGCCAGTTCACGGTCCACGCAGCTGAAAGCGTAAATGAGACGGTCCGTCCTACCGTCTGCCTGCGAGAACAAGGCCTATTGGGTACGGTTTGTCCACTTGTGGGGTTACAACGTGCTAGGGGGCATGTTTGGGGCTATCATCTAAAGATGATCCAAAGAAACAACGGCGGGCAGCCGATTCAAGTAAGCGGATCCAATTGACCACGGTTGAAGGGTAGAGATTAATTTGCTCAGCGGATAAGGATATGAGGGGGGGGGGGGGGGTCAATCGCGCTGGGACGACTGCCCCCGATCAGGGTGGTGCATATGGAAAACAGCGGAACAAAGCGATGTCAAATGGATCGGAGGCGAACATGGGACATTCGGGGCACAGCGCACAAGGAAGCTTCAAGCCACTCGGGGGCACCGTGATCAAGGATCGGGGGGCGCAGCAAGGATTTATCAATGCGAGGCGGCCGACGGTGACGGGAAATCGATTGCATGCGGCAAGCCAGGTTACTATAGATCGATACTAGGTCGGGGGGACGAGTATGATGAATGACTAGGTCACGCGGCTCAAGTTTACGTGACTGGGATTTGGGGACTCGGAAGTGGTAAGTATGACTTTCTAGTATATAATATCATCATGGGGTAACGGATAATAGCAAATTACTTGGAATTGGGAAAGTGGTAAGTATTGAAGTTTCAAGTAATATGAGGTAACAGGTGACGGTGGTAGTAGTAATCAGCGGCGGTGGGGTTTGGTGAGTTGAAAAGTTAGTGAATTGCCCAATTTGAAGTCAATTGAAATTTTATTGCTGTTGACATTCAAGACAACAACAAAAATTAGTTTTTCATTTTTGTGTCAGATTTTCATTTTTGTGACAGTTTTTCATTTTTGTGACAAAAATTCAAATTTTCAAATTTAACGGTAACATTTCGCGAAAATTTACGATATTTTGCGGACGAATATAGCAGTTAATTTGAAAAATTCAAATTTTCACCCAAAATCAAAATTCCAACCAAAATTGAAATTCCAACCAAAACAGAAAAATCAATTTTTTTTGTTGTCTTGAATGTCAACAGCAATACATAGTTTAACTGTTGGCGAATGGCCCCGCCAACTTGACTTGAAGCATTATTTAATACATTCAAGTGAATCATAATACGAGTACGGCGACGACCGTCACTGCCAGGTTAGTATTTACATTCTATCCCGAGGTTAGTCGGCGGCGGTGTAAGTTCGACTCCTCGCGCGCATAGCGGTGAACGCGCTCGGGGCCGGGGGAGAAGGGACTCAGTTATGCCGGCCCACCCGGTATATAATAACAATACTTACCTTTCCGGTCTGGAGGCTACGGAGTCCCTACTTTTAGGTATTCCTCAGTCTTCATATCGTTAGGACAGTTATCACTTATTCAATATCGTACGATTGTAACACGAAGAAAATAAAATAGGAAAAAAAAGTCAGAGGAATAAAGGAGAGAAGAGAAGAAAAGAGATGGAAAAGAACGAGAAGGGAAAGGACGAAAAAAGCTAATTATTAATAACCAACAAGATATAATATTAATAATAATAATAATAATTTTTACAGTGAGCCACAAAGTTTGTAGTTGTTCAGTGCAATCAACAATAGCTTCAAGCGCTTGAAGCTGATATAGATTCATTGTTGTTACTCGATTTTTATGCAACCACTCTTTCAACAAACTTGTCACTCGGCGGTAGAAATGAGTTTTTTACGTAAGCACTGTTTTGATACTGTAAAATACTTGCCACTCATACTGTACTCTGGGCTGAGTGGGAAGACAAAGAGATAAAATAGAAGAGTTCATTAAGAGGTAGAGTACTGACTGATTCGAACTATCAGAAGGAAGCTGAATAAAAAAAAAAAAAGAGGGACTCTGTAGAGTCAAAACGAAGGGTAGAAGGATTTAACGCTCGTCCCAACTCTTCGGATTCTCCTGTACACACTGTCAAACCTTCTAAAAGCAACACTTCACTAGAAGCTAAGAACGAAGCATTAACAGTCGCTGCCTATTGCACTAGATGACTCAGAATCTGCGACTCTTTATATGTATGAATCTATTACTTATGTATGTATGTATGCATGTATGTATGTATGTATGTACGTGAGCGCGTGCGAGGGTGTTTAGTGAGAGAGAGAGAGAGAGAGAGAGAGAGAGAGAGAGAGAGAGAGAGAGAGAGAGAGAGAGAGAGAGAATGTTTACATACTCTCCCTTTATATATATATATATATATATATATACATATAAGCATGTATACACGCGTGTATGTATTTATGTATATATGCATATATGTTTAAAATATTTATAATATTTACAATGTTTATAATATATATATATACATATAATAATATTATATATATATATATGTATGTATGTATGTATGTATGTATGTATGTATGCATGCATGTATGTATGTATGTATGTATGTATGCATGTATGTATGTATGTATGTATATATAAATATATATATTTATATATACATATATATATATTATATATATATATATTTCTATATATATACATATGTATATATATGTATGTTACGTACGTATAATTATGTATGTATGTGGGCATGTTTGTATGTACGTATGTATGTACGCACGTACATGTATGTATATGTATGTATGTATGTATGTATGTATGTATGTATATATGTATATATGTATGTATGTATGTATGTATGTATGTATGTATGTATGTATGTATGTATGTACGTACTTACGTATGTATGTACGTATGTAAGTATGTATGTATGTGTATGTATGTATGTATGTATGTATGTATGTATGCAGGAATGCAGGAATGCAGGAATGCATGTATGTATGTATGTATGTATTTATGTATGTATGTCTGTATGTCTGTATGTATGTATGTATGTATGCATATATATATATATATACATATATATATATATATATATATATAGTTGTATGTATGATATGTATGTATGTATGTATGTATGTATGCATGTATGTATGTATGCATGCATGTATGTATGTATGTATGTATGTATGTATGTATGTATGTATGTATGTATATGTATGTAGTATGTACGTATATGTATGTAGTATGTATGTATGTATCTACGTATGAATGTATGTATGTACCTACGTATGTATGTATGTATGTATCTACGTATGTATGTATGTATGTATATGTATGTATGTAACATTGTATGATGTATGTATGTATGTATATGTATGCATGCATGGATGCATGTATGTATATATGTATGTATGTATGTATGTGTGTATGTATGTATGTATCTACGTATGTATGTATACATACACACACACACACATATATACATATATATATATATATATATATATAAATATATATATTGAAAAAGCCTCTGTCAGCCGAGGAATTTCCATTCGCTCCACCATTTGCTCCACCGCCCCTTCTGGCTAGCGCTTATGGAGCCATTCGCGTTGAACATCGTCCCCTGCCCGTCGAACATGCCTTTCTTGAATTGTCCCACGTACTTGTTTCCGTTGGCATCGAAGTAAGTCCCCTGCCCTTCCTGCTTGCCAGTCTTGTAGTCTCCCACATACTTGTTTCCGTTGGCATAGAAGTACGTCCCCTTCCCCCTGATGTCATTCTTGTAGTCTCCCACGTACTTGCCTCCGCTGGCAAAGAAGAGGTCCCCTGT
>WBZZ01002603.1:47500-102500 GCA_019918135.1 Paulinella micropora | reverse complement strand
CTGGAGAAGAACGGCGACGACCTGGTGGGCGGCCGCCTCAACCAGGTGCCACCACCTCCCACAGCACAACAACAACAGTGCAGTAGTAGCAGTAGTAGCAGTAGTAGCAGTAGTAGTAGTGGTAGTAGTAGTAGTAGTAGTAGTAGTAGTAGTAGTAGTAGTAGTAGTAGTAGTAGTAGTAGTAGTAGTACATGAGCAGCAGAGTGACTGGCAGCTGTGTTGGCAGCACAAACAACAGACATGACCTGCCACAGCCATGGCACAGGCAACAGCAACCACACATGCCACAGCCATAGCACACGCAACAGATAGGAAACATACCCTCTCGGCGTGCGCATGTGTGTAGGCATATACAAAATGTAAGTCAGTGTACATACATACGTCCCTACGTATGATACATACATACACATACATACATACATAGTACATACATACATACATACATACATACATCATACATACATGCATTCATACATACATACATACATACGTACATACATACATACATACATACATACATACATACATACATACATATACATACATACATACATACATATACATACACATATGTATGTATGTATGTATGTATGCATGTATGCATGTAAGTAACGTACTCTGATGTTATGTATGTATGTATGTATGTATGCATGTATGTATGTAATGTAATGTAATGTAATGTAATGTAATGTAATGTAACGGGATGTTATGTTATGTTATGTTATGTTATCTTATGTTATCTTATGTTATGTTATGTCATGTTATATGGTATGCTATGTTATCTTATCTTATCTTATCTTATCTTATCTAGCTTATCTTATCTTATCTTATCTTATCTTATCTTATCTTATCTTATCTTATCTTATCTTATGTTATTTTATGTCATGTTATGTATGCATGCATGCATGTATGTATGTATGTATGTATGTTATGTATGTATGTTATGTATGTATGTATGCATGCATGTATGCATGTATGTATGTATGTATGTATGCATGCATGCATGTTTATGTATGTACGTATGTATGTGTATGTATGTGTATGTATGTGTATGTATGTATGTATGTATGTATGTATGTATGTATGTATGCATATATGTATGTACGTATTCATTTTGTACTCGCAGGTAGTGTCGTGCATGTTGTGCGTGTTGTGTGCAGGTGTGGTTGGCCGGTCGGCGCTTCGAGTTGGGCCCGAGTCTGCTGCTGCTGCCCGACGTCTACAACCAAACCTTCGCAGCGCTCGGGCTCCAGCTCGCGCAACTTGTACGCACATGTGGACATGCACAAGTAGACATAGTGAAGTACATAGCATAGCGCACATGCCGCCGGCTTCAGTATGCACTAGCAGCACTGTTTGACCACAAACACATCACGAATAGCGATGGCAGGAGGCCGATTGTGCGTGTGTGTGTGTTGGGTGTGTGTATGTGTGTCTGTGTGTGGTTGGGGGAGGGGGGGGGGGGGGGGGGGAGGGTAGGGGAGGTGGCGCTTGGAAGGGCTCAAGCAGGTGACACGATGCACACCAATACATGCACAAACATATATATGACTTATGTATATCGAATTCATATACATGTGGACAAGTACACGTGCACACATGCCGCACACACACACACACACTCTCTCTCTCTCTCTCTCTCTCGCACACACACACACACACACAAACAGAGACAACTGGTTTGATTCTCCTCGAACGCCGTGCAGGTGTTCTCTGCCTTCCTCGTCTGTCTTGCGACCTTGCTGCCTCTCTCATGCATGTCTGGCGTCGCTGTCTTGCGCTGTGCGTGCGGCGCGGTTTGCAGGTCGAGTTGCGGCGGGTCACGCCCACCTACCTGGCCTACTTCGCTGACCACGACAGCCTGGTGTTGGACCCGCGCCATGCCGGCTTCCCGGCGGCGCTGGAGCGGCTGGAGCCGGGCAGCTTCGCGCGTTTCAAGGCCTACCTGCGCTCGGCCGAGACGAACCTGCAGGGCGGCTGGCCCAACTTCATCGAGCAGACGCTGCGCGCCGACCTCTTGCCCGCCTTTCTCTGGAACGCACTCAGCGTCAAGAACTGGCCGCTGCAGTCGCAGATGAGTTCCCTTCGCCAGTACTTCAAGAGCCCCAAGCTGCAGGCGCTTTTCAGCTTCCAGGCGCTGTACGTGGGCCTGTCGCCGTACCGCGCGCCCGCCATCTTCAGCCTGCTGCAGGCCATCGAGCTGTCGCAGGGCGTGTACTATCCGCTGGGCGGCTTCCAGCAGATCGCCACACGCCTGCTGCAGCGCGCACAGCAACTTGGCGTGCGCTTCCGCTTCAACGCCTCGGTGGAGCGCATCTTAACGGTGGGCGGGCGCGCAACGGGCGTGCGCGTGCGCGGCGGCCAGGACGTGCTGCTGCGACCGGGCGACGTGCTGGTCGCCAACCCGGACCTGCCCTACGTTGAGGAGCATCTACTGCCCGCCGATGTGGCGCGTGACACACGACGCTACGAGTTCTCCTCCTCTGTGGTGTCTTTCTACTTCTCCACTCGCAAGCGCTTCTCTGCGCTCGGCCACCACACCATTTGCCTGAGCAAGGACTATGAGCGCTCCTGGGCCATCCTGGAGGCAGCGGCCAACCACAGCGTGCTGCCGGCCGACTTCAACTTCTACGTACATGCACCAGCCCGCACAGATCCCAGCGCCGCTCCAGAGGTCCACCCCGCGCAGCTGTTACGCAGCATAGAAACCACAACAGACGCCAAGAACGAGAAAAAGTGAAGCATAGCTGGGATCGGAGGGAAAAGGGGTGTGGTTGGGGGTTTGGGGGAGGGGGGTGGGGGGGGGATGTTCAGTGTGTGCGTGTGTGTGCTGTGTGTGCTGTGTGTGTTGTGTGTGTGTGTTGTGTTGTGTGTTTGTGTCTGTGTTTGTGTCTGTGTGTGTGTCTGTGTGTGTCTGTGTGTGTGTCTGTGTGTGTCTGTGTGTGTCTGTGTGTGTGTCTGTGTGTGTATGTGTGTTGTATGTGTATGTGCGTGTGTGTGCAGGGAGGGGACAGCATCATGGTGCTGGTCCCGACCCCGCCTTTGCCTGCAGGTCTGTCCGACGCTGAGGCCAAGCGCTTGAGTGACGGCTGGGTCATGCAGGGTAGCTGCTTCACCTCGCCTGCCTCCGCAGCCGATCCGCCGCAAGGCATATGTTCTACCCTGCCTGTCCTTTGTGCTCAGTGAAATGCCTGTTGCAAAACAAGTTGGCCGGCCTGGCCGAATGTATCATTACGCGTATCACGGTGTGTGCGTCTGTGTGTCTGTGTGTCTATGTGTGTTGGCAGCGCGAGCCGGCGTCTTGCGCAGGTTCCACGCCATGCCCGACATGCACGACTTCGAGAAACACATCGAGGTTCTACCGAGCAGCTCGCTGCGTTACACAGCGAGATATACACACATACACACACACACACACATATATATATATATATAGAATATATAAATATATATATATATATATATAGAGAGAGAGAGAGAGAAGGGAGAGATAAATAAGGTTCCCCACTTCTACTTATTATTATTATTATTATTATTATTAATATGGACACCGTGATAGCCCAGTGGTCAAGTTCTACCATCTGGGCCCTGTCGCCAGTTCGATTCCCGTCGGTGCCACCAGTATTTTCATTGAACATACCGGTCCGTCTGGAAGTGTTGGAACTGCCCTTGCGGGGGTTTCATTAGAGCCTATCGTCAACTCTTCGTACTCCCCTCACGGGTGAGACGATGGAGGCGCATGTGCAGATTTGCATCAGCCATTGACAGAGAAGCACTATTATTATTATTATTATTATTATTATTATTATTATTTGGAGTGTTGACTGTGACATATTTGAGGGAAATCCCGATGAAAAAACCTAGTCACACTTGCTAAACAGAGTTCCAGCCCAATGGCCTCAAGGCGTTAAACTGTGACGCCAATTCATAACCCTTTGGTGGTAGATGCTGGGGAGGAGGGTCGTTGCGCGCGTAAAAGATCTTAAACTCCGCATATGCTGGTTGATAGCCCAGGACCCAGCAGACACCAGATTGTTATGGGTGGGGTTTCGAGGCAGCTCTAGCAACCGCGCTTGGTGTATGCACTTGCACATTCGGTGACGTCTTGCAAGTGGTTGCTGGGACTGCGGAATAACCTCGGCTTAGTGCAGTCTTGCCCTCAGGAGCTCCATCGGTGGCCCCGATCATCAGGCGAGAGACTGACACGGGGGGGTGGAGGACCTCGAACAAGGGTATTGGAGGCTTATGTCCGTTGAGGATATGCCATTAGCTGCATCAGTACGCCTCAGATATAGTATTATTATTATTATTATTATTATTATTATTATTATTATTATTAGGGAGTACATAGGCCATCGGTCCTTTCCATGGGCTGATTGGTATAAAGCTCCTAGAGTAATGTTCTATGCCGTCACTTCCTTTATTCCACCGATTGGTGTGGAGACTTTCCTTATGGAATGGAGGACTGGATGCACATGGCCTTTTGGCTCAGCAATTGGCAGGAGATACACTATTATTATTATTATTATTATTATTATTATCATCATCATCATTATTCTGCTTCTGCTGCTGCTGCTGCTGCTGTTTCTCTTGTTCTGTTTGCTTCTTTGCTGTGTAGGCTGAGCTGGTGCGCTCCCCGCTGCAGTGGCGCGAGCTCTACAGCCTGTCCCGCGGAGCTGTCTTCGGGCTCAGCTGCAAGCTCTCCCAGCTCAGCGTGTTGCGGCCCTCCTGCCGCCATCCGCGGCTTGGCAACCTCTACTTCGTGGGGGCCAGCACGCGGCCAGGCAACGGCGTGCCGCTGGTGATGACGGGGGCGCGGCTACTGGCCAAGCAGATCCAGCGGGAACAACCGCTCCATGGGTGAACACTCAACTGGCCGCTTAGGCCAAGTCAGCTTCGATGGAAGCCTGACTTCACAATAAATGAAAATAAAAGAGTATTCTATCATAAGACAGCACTGTGTTTGTGTAAACAGAAGCCTAGTAGGAGAGATTGCGCTTGTCTGTGATGGGGGCAAGGGGGGGGGGGGGGGGATTATGATTATATAATGGATGTTATATGGCAGAGCCACAGAAAGTGAATGGGAAAGATTGTAATAAGTTTACGTGAAAGTTGAAGCAGAATTTACTGTTGTCAGAGGACTACCTAGACTCGTCACCGGGACTGAGGTGCTTGATAGAGCAGGAAAATCATCGCGGTGCGATCGTCCGGGCCGAGCACCTCAGTGATATTTGGTACATTTAATTTGGTTGACATCTTGGCTGTGTGATATTAATACCTTGCCATTCCTGCGGCTCGAATTCAGCCCTCCGATATCAACGCTTCGCTACTGCGCCTCAATTTTTTCAGTCCCGCTACCGCACTCAGATATCCTGCCACTGCTGATCTCCATTTGCACTGCGCTACTCATCGACTGATCTCTCTTCCATTTTCCACCAAGGCCCGTTTAAGAGACCCACCTCTCTCTCTTTTTCCTTTCCTTTTTTGCAAGACAGTGGCACTGACCCTTCGTTAGTCACTCATTTTTTATGCAAACACTGTTTTAATATTAAATAAAATACTTGTCACTTGCTTTCCTACTCACGAGTCTTAGACCTGCACTCGGGGCGTCCCCCTCCTGCTAGACCAATAGGTTGTATTAATATGATAACGGACCGATTCAGTATGACCCGGCCGGTCTGTAGCAGGATGCGTGTCGGGCACCGTGACGGTAGAGCCATCCCTTCAGGCTGTAAAATTTGAATGTCCGGGTAGGGAAACTGGCATGTTACCCGGAGGCTCCGGGATCCCAGTTGTCTGCCACCATTTTACTGAAACTTCACTGAGATTCAAAAGAACCAGAAAGGGAAACCAACCTCACCAAATTGGTAATATATGAACATAAAGCGGCAATTCGCCACCAGTACCAGAAAATATGGTAATACAGGAATAATTACTAAGTATTAAGTACATAGGAGAGTGAAGCTACCGTGACTATACAGTTATGCTGTAGTGGACTAGGATCTAATTAACTTTCCCAATGCTCCCCCTTAATTAGGGCTAGGACATCTCAGCAAACACACAGCCCGACGCATGAGGAGAATAAAGAGCAAAACTATCCCCCATCCCAAGTGCAACATTACCCAACACGCAAGTCTCACCCTGTACTCAGATCAACAAAATTACTATTTAATAACAGCGAAAGTTTTGTTAGGTCTGACGAGAAGAAACATTCAAGCCATATCAGAAATCCCATACTCTCCTGAATCGCCCCTGGCGATAGGCTGTCCAGATACATCAACAAAACATATCAGACAATCAAAGTCAAATATGATCCAAATACATCAACGTACCACTTGAATGGACAACAAACATTGCAGAACCTAACTTCGCTTCAAACGACAAACACAAAATGTACGACAAAGCATTAACAATTACCAAATGGTTATGCACGTAGTTACTATCCACTTGCTTAACCTTAAGCCAAGCATAAAGCAATAGATAAAGTCGCAAGTTAATTACGTACAACATCACCGCATGTACAACAGGTAAAAGAAAAACAATGACGCCATGCATATGTATGTAAATATTAATATGATCCTCACATATTCATGCCCAAAGCAAACATGTATGTAACTATGATCACCCAACAGGTATCTCCCCCTAATTCCTTATCCACCATGTAAAGGAAAGAAAATGAACTGAGCAATACAAAATAAAAGTAATCAAGGGGAAAATTTCCCTTTCACAAATAATTATTTGACGCATGACCCGCCCCAGGAGGGCGACCCACCATCCAGCCTTACATGGAACTCCCCCGGCCCTTGCCACTGGGCACCTGCCCGACACCTGGTCCCAACGTCCAGAAATTGATGTCTTTGCCAAGGCCGAGCATCCACATAGCTCGCCACCTCGCCGCCATTTCCTCTCCGGCGCCTTCCACGGTAGCCACCGTAGACCAAGCTGATTAGCTCCACCGTCCTTTCGCGCCTTCCGCGCTCGCGCATGCCTTGGCTTCCATCCAGGCACACTGATCCAGAACATCCGGGCTTACCGGCCAAGCCGCAAAAGCGAAACACTACCCGAAATCTATGGGCTCATGCCCTCCCCTTCTGCTGACAATCCGGCGGTATGCCGCCGACTCCATACAAACAACGCAGGGACCAAAATAGCAACCCCGCAAAGTGAGGGAGAGTAATGACTGCCACAGGTTCCACATTGCCGGAAGAATAGGCGCCAAAACCAAATCGAAGCACAACCAAGCCAAGGCTCCGAAGATATCAAATTGCTAAAACCCGCTCCACACCGGAAGCAAAGTCCAACGTCCGGGTGCACACCGAGCACTAACCACCAAATGACCATCCGTGGGTCCAAGCTCAAGAAAGCTCACCTGACCGGTCCTGGAAAACTGGACCCCCACTCAGCATCCTGGCCACGGGCCAACCGCTGAACTCAAAGCACACCAACGCCCCACCTGTGGCGCTCTCGCAAGTCCTTCCATACTGCAAGCTACCGACAACTGTACCCGTGTGCAAACTCGACACATATCAATCTGAAAGAAGAAAAGATGAAAGAAAGTCGTCCGTGGCAGCTCACCACTTGGGTCCACCACGTGCGCTCTGCGCCCTTGCTGCTCCACCCGCGGCTCAACGCTGCCGCACAAAACCGATTCCACAGAACACAACTGCCGAAGTAACACAACCGATCCAGTCAACCTGCCGAAGCCCGACAGCCAACTGTCCGGGTCCTTCATCCCTCCTTCCTGAAGGAGGGGAAACAACCGCCGCCGAAAGCGACTCCAACCAATTCACTGTGGCTCCTGCCACCAACAGCTCTGAACCAAACGTCGCAAACAAGAACGTCCACCATGCCCCACAACCGGGGCCACCACCGCCTGTTGAAAACGACCCAGACGGAAACCACCGCAGACGAACCAAAACAAAGTAGCGGTGTCTGGTGCCATCCTCCCCCACGCTCGCTGCGGAGCTCCCACGATTCTGAGGCTCACACCACAACATGCACATCAGGTGCAACATGTGTCTCGCCTAGAACTGCAAACTGAAGAGCGAACTCCATCATCAGACAACAAAGACAAAGAACGAGTAGGAGGGGAGTCGGCCTGATTTGGGTCTGTCACGAAGACAGACCCACCGTTGAACCTTGCCATCGTCGCCGCTGCTCCGCGCCATAGCCACGCAGCCGACAACTCCACTGAAATAACCACTGAAGAGAATGAAACTGAAGCATTGCAATCCTCCCACCGATAGGCGCTACTGCAGTCCATCCGGCGACTGGCGAAAACCCACCAACTCTGTCGCTCCATCAATGTCTTACTTGCTAAGCAAAAGCTGTTCCTTGCCCCCCCTTGCTTGAAAAGGGCAACCCAACCGCACTCCCGCGCGACTGTCCCGAAACGAAAGATTTATCCCGTGCCAACACCAACACGTTTCCGGGCACTGAAACAATGCTGCGAACCCACAAAAAGAAAATGGTTCGATACCCCTTCTGAACCAACAAAGGACCGACTGTCCACCCCGGCTGACCTCAAACTGACCAGCAAACATGTTCACAGAAAACGAAAGTCAGACACCTACAAGCCCCAAGACTAGTACTGGGCTGTGTCCCCCAACCGATTAAACATAAACTGAGAGAAATGCCCCACTACGGGGCTGTGTCCCCTTCCTACCCCAAAAGGTCCAACGTCCGGTGTCTGTTCTTAACTAACTCCCTATGATACCTATGTGTTGGTACGGAGAGGGGGCGATAGGATACCAAACCTACCGCTCCTGAGCCAACTATGGATTCACAAAAGTGTGATGTCACGTTTTAAGTCCAATCAAGTCTGTTTAAGTCGAATTTTTCAAAATATAAATAAAGCATGCCGGATCATTTAAAACAGCTAAAACACGATGGAAAACATTTAATTTAATGATATCCAACGTTTTTTCAATTAAAAAAATAATATGAAAGGTGGAAGCTTTACTTGTCCGTACCGGTCCGGGGACCCCCCCCCCCCCCGCTACCTACCAATGCGACTAAGTGCGGTCTTCCTACCTTGATATTTCATCAAACACAATCAAATTTAAAAACATCTAATCTAATCATATGAAATGATTTGACAAGCGAGGAAATGATTTGGGAGGTGGCTGTGCGGGTGGGGTGACCGGTACCGACCACCCCCCCCCCCCCCCGCCACCTACCAATGCGACTAAGTGCGGTCTTCCTACCTTGGTATTTCATCAAAAACAATCAAAACTACTTTTAAAACATCTAATCTAATCATATGAAATGATTTGACAAGCGAGGAAATGATTTGGGAGGTGGCTGTGCGGGTGGGGTGACCGGTACCGACCACCCCCCCCCCCGCCACCTACCAATGCGACTAAGTGCGGTGTTCCTACCTTGGTATTTCATCAAAAACAATCAAAACTAGTTTGAAACCATCTGATCTAACAGATATTCTGTAATTTCCATATCAATCATCTTTGTTTCCCGAAAATTCAAAGTCTGAATTGCTTGCCAGCGCATTCTGCTCCTCCAGCCTGTCTAAGTAGTCGCTTTCTTCGGCCTGGGATTCTACAACTATGTGCTCCCATACACGAGTTGCAAGCGCTTGCTTATTCCCGGAAGTCGGGAAACCCTTAGCTTGACAATATTTTTTGAGAAGCTCGACAGTCACACCAGGCATCTTGCCAAACTTCTCCTCATTGAGACCCTGACTTACCGCTTCGGCACATTTAGTCTCAATCTCAAGCACAGTATCCTTTTCAATTCCAATGCTGGCCCATTCTTTCTCCTCCTCACTCGTCATAGCACGCGAGCCAGGATATGTTTTGGGATGCTTGGGTGTGGGCTTGCTGGAATAGATGAGGTGTTTGGGCAACCGGGCACTTTCGGCCGGAGTGAGTTGATCCCTATCCTTCCTTGCTTGGAACCTTGCACGGGGAACAGACCAAAGGTCCGGACGGATTTCATCAAGAACTCTGATGTTCTTAGCCACCCATGCATGCCCTCGCTTGTCTTCCACAGGCCCGATACTAGCGGGATAACCAGGCAGCCCATCCTGACCATACTCATGATCAAGCTGTGCTAGAGTTATGCCTAGTAAACGTTCTCTCGCTGCCGGTCGAATCTCTTGTGCAGTTCCTCGCTTTCTTTTGCGCATGATATAAGCTCTGGCGGTTTTACGGGCGACCTTTCTTCTCTGGATCGGAGCATGGTATCGGACATACAACTTCAAGTACTCTACTTCCTGCTCCGACAGTTGTGCACCGCTAGAGCTATCGGGAGTTGTGGTGGAAGTCTTAGACGCTGCCTGGCGGCGGAGAGTCGGAGCAATGGTATCAGCAAAGGTTGGGAAATGAGGGGGTTGTATATGCAGCCCACCAGTTGAAGTCCCAGAGACAACACGCCTCGCTGCGCTGCTGCTGCTATTACTTCTGCTGCTAGAACTCACACTGCTAGAACTCGCAGTGGTGGATGAGAAAGCGGCGGATAAACCAGTAGTTGATGGCAGATCATAGTGTTTCCTGAAGCGAGCTAGGGGATCCGGTGCTGGGGAAGATGCGGGAGCTAGAGGGGGACGTAAGCCAGCCGGTACTGGTGCGCTGCCTGCCTCCTCCCTTCGGTCTTGCATCTTAAATCGTGCTAAAGGATCTAGTTTTTTCTTCAAAGAGAAGCTTTGCAGGCATATAAATGCGGGCGCAAGTCCCAACAACAATGGGAAAGTGAAACGCATCTAGTAGAGTACCTATGCGTGCATATTTGCATGCATACGTATACATGCGTAACATTGCATACATGTACACATACACTGAAGAAAAAAAAATTAGATAGATAGATAGACAGATAGATAGATAGATAGATCAATAGATAGAGAGAGAAAGAGAAAGAGGAAAGAGAGAGATAGATAGAGATAGAAGAGAGAAAGAGAAGAGAGAAGAAGTGGGGGGGGGGGGCTGCGCAGCACAGCTTTTTTTTAAACTAGAAATGAAAAAAACAACGCTTAATAGGCAAATGGGTTATTATTCACAGCTAGAGAACAAGTAAATGGAAGTCTGTGCAAGGTTAGAATGATAAAGTAGCATGGAATGATGAGGAGAGCACAGACCAACAATTACGCAGGAATTCAGCGGTCAGGTGGTTAACTAAGTCTAAAAAACACAAAAGATTATATAAAAGAAAGAAGAATAGGCAGAAAGTTTTATTATACGATTAGTCAAGTCTGAGTTACATTTCTAGTACCATCCTGTTCGACGTGCAAGATGTAGGACTGGAAAACAAAAATCTGCGCTGCGCAGGTATGACTTTCACAACTCTAAGAGACAAAATAGATACAGACATACAAAAATAGTGCTTGTCAGAGCTTGACACATAGGATACCTAACTCTGTGATCAGTAAAGAGGAGCTAACCAGCCTCAGGGGTCACGTTTCCACCGGAAGAAACTTGCGCAGCGCAATCTGAACCAAAAAGTTGTGGGACAGTATTTACAGAAAGTAATTCATTACATTGAACAAAAATTGACACAGACATTCCTAAACATGTGTTCTATCTCGTGAGAGTACATAAACGCTTTTGTGAGTGTAGCTGGATGAAAACAAATGAAAAGAAAAACCATTTCCTGCGCAAATTTGGGATTTTTGGTTGTTTTCCTATACATACATTGCAAGGAAAGCAAAAAAAAAAGAAACAAACTTATCACAGACTTGTAATATGATGAAATAAAGGTATGTGATAAAAAAAGCAAGCAAAATGGATCAGAAATAACAGAAGAGAAGAGAGAAGGACATGTAGAAGGCGTCAAGAAAAGATTTTTTTGTGTGCCGAAAAATACGGTCGTTGCCACTTTTCCTTGCCCGTAACCGGCGCAGGTCACATTCTGCACTGACGTGGACACGCAAGTAGTGGTGCAGTTGTTTTTGGTTCTTGCAGTGGTGCAGTTGCGTGCTTAGCTTGCTTGCTTGCGTGCATGCGTGCTTGCTTACTTGCTTGCTTGTTTGCTTGTTTGTTTGTTTGTTTGCTTGCTTGCTTGCAATTGCTTGCGTGCTTGCTAGCTTGCTTTCGTGCTTGCTTTCGTGCGTGCTTGCTTTCGTGCTTGCTTGCTTGCTTGCTTACTTGCTTGCGTGCTTGCTTGCGTGCTTGCCTGCGTGCTTGCTTGCGTGCTTGCAATGCTTGCGTGCTTGCCTGCGTGCTTGCGTGCTTGCTTGCGTGCTTGCTTGCTTGCTTGCTTGCTTGCTTGCTTGCTACTTGCTTGCTTGCTTGCTTGCTTGTGTGCTTGGTTGCGTGCTTGCTTGCTTGCTTGCTTGCTTTCTTGTTTTCTTGCTTTCTTGCTTTCTTGCTTGCTTGCTTGCTTGCGTGCGTGCTTGCTTGCTTGCTTGCTTGCTTGCGTGCGTGCTTGCTTGCTTGTTTGCGTGCTAGTGCTTGCTTGCTTGCAATACTTGCTTGCAATGCTTGCTTGCAATGCTTGCTTGCAATGCTTGCTTGCAATGCTTGCTTGCAATGCTTGCTTGCAATGCTTGCTTGCAATGCTAACTAATGCTTGCTTGCAATGCTTGCTTGCGTGCTTGCTTGCGTGCTTGCTTGCGTGTTTGCTTGCTTGCGTGCTTGCTTGCGTGCTTGCTTGCGTGCTTGCTTGCGTGTTTGCTTGCTTGCGTGCTTGCTTGCTTGCGTGCTTGCGTGCTTGTTTGCTTGCGTGCTTGCGTGCTTGCGTGCTTGCTTGCGTGCTTGCGTGCTTGCTTGCTTGCTTGCTTGCTTGCTTGCATGCATGCATGCTTGCGTGCTTGCTATGCTTGCGTGCTTGCTTGCGTGCTTGCTTGCGTGCTTGCTTGGTTGCTTGTGTGCTTGCTTGCTTGCTTGTGTGCTTCCTTGTGTGCTTGCTTGCTTGCGTGCTTGTTGCTTGTTGCTTGCTTGCTTGCTTGCTTGCTTGCGTGCTTGCTTGCGTGCTTGCTTGCGTGCTTGCAATGCTTACGTCCTTGCGTGCTTGCTTGCGTGCTTGCGTGCTTGCTTGCTTGCTTGCTTGCTTGCATGCTTGCATGCTTGCATGCTTGCTTGTGTGCTTGTTTGTGTGCTTGCTTGCTTGCGTGCTTGCTTGCGTGCTTGCTTGCGTGCTTGCTTGCATGCTTGCTTGCGTGCTTGCTTGCGTGCTTGCTTGCTTTCTTGCTTGCTTGCTTGCTTGCTTGCTTGCTTGCTTGCTTGCATGCATGCTTGCGTGCTTGCAATGCTTGCGTGCTTGCTTGCGTGCTTGCTTGCGTGCTTGCTTGGTTGCTTGTGTGCTTGCTTGCTTGCTTGTGTGCTTCCTTGTGTGCTTGCTTGCTTGCGTGCTGGCGTGCTTGTTGCTTGCTTGCTTGCTTGCTTGCGTGCTTGCTTGCGTGCTTGCAATGCTTACGTCCTTGCGTGCTTGCTTGCTTGCTTGCTTGCTTGCTTGCATGCATGCTTGCATGCTTGCTTGTGTGCTTGTTTGTGTGCTTGCTTGCGTGCTTGTTGCGTGCTTGCTTGCGTGCTTGCTTGCATGCTTGCTTTCTTGCTTGCTTGCTTTCTTGCTTGCTGGCTTGCTGGCTTGCTTGTTTGCTTGCTTGCTTGTTTGCGTGCTTGCGTGTTTGCAATGCTTGCTTGCGATGCTTGCTTGCCTGCTTGCTTGCTTGCTTGCTTGCTTGCTTGCGTGCTTGCTTGCTTGCTTGCGTGCTTGCTTGCTTGCTTGCGTGCTTACTTGTTTGTGTCCTTGCTTGCGTGCTTGCTTGCGTGCTTGCTTGCGTGCTTGCTTGCGTGCTTGCTTGCGTGCTTGCTTGCGTGCTTGCTTGCATGCTTGCTTGCTTGCTTGCGTGCTTGCTTGCGTGCTTGCTTTCTTGCTTGCTTGCTTGCTTGCTTGCGTGCTTGCCTTTGTGCTTGCGTGCTTGCTTGCTTGCGTGTTTGCAATGCTTGCTTGCGATGCTTGCTTGCTTGCTTGCTAGCGTGCTTGCTTGCGTGCTTGCTTGCGTGCTTGCTTGCTTGCGTGCTTGCGTGCTTGCTTGCGTGCTTGCGTGCTTGCTTGCTTGCTTGCGTGCGTGCTTGCCTGCGTGCGTGCTTGCTTGCGTGCTTGCTTGCTTGCTTGCTTGCTTGCTTGCTTGCTTGCTTGCGTGCTTGCTTGCGTGCTTGCTTGCATGCTTGCTTGCGTGCTTGCTTGCGTGCTTGCTTGCGTGCTTGCTTGCGTGCTTGCTTGCTTGCTTGCTTGCTTGCTTGCTTGCTTGCTTGCGTGCTTGCCTTTGTGCTTGCGTGCTTGCTTGCTTGCGTGCCTGCGTGTTTGCAATGCTTGCTTGCGATGCTTGCTTGCTTGCTTGCTAGCGTGCTTGCTTGCGTGCTTGCTTGCGTGCTTGCTTGCGTGCTTGCTTGCGTGCTTGCTTGCTTGCGTGCTTGCTTGCGTGCTTGCGTGCTTGCTTGCTTGCTTGCTTGCTTGCGTGCGTGCTTGCTTGCGTGCTTGCTTGCGTGCTTGCTTGCGTGCTTGCTTGCTTGCGTGCTTGCTTGCGTGCTTGCTTTCTTGCTTGCTTTCTTGCTTGCTTTCTTGCTTGCTTTCTTGCTTGCTTGTTTGCTTGTTTGCTTGCTTGCTTATTTGCGTGCTTGCGTGCTTGCTTGCGTGCTTGCTTGCGTGCTTGCTTGCCTGCTTGCTTGGTTGCTTGCGTGCTTGCGTGCGTGCTTGCTTGCTTTGCAGTCGCCGCAGCCGCTGGTACCGGTACCTTCAGCAGGGCACGTGCTTGCTTGCGTGCTTGCTTGCTTGCTTGCGTGCTTGCTTGCTTGCTTGCTTGCTTGCGTGCGTGCTTGCTTGCTTGCTTGCTTGCGTGTTTGCTTGCTTGCGTGTTTGCTTGCTTGCTTGCAATGCTTGCTTGCAATGCTTGCTTGCGTGCTTGCTTGCGTGCTTGCTTGCGTGCTTGCTTGCTTGCGTGCTTGCTTGCGTGCTTGCTTGCGTGCTTGCTTGCGTGCTGGCTTGCGTGCTTGCTTGCTTGCTTGCTTGCCCCGCGCGTGCTCGCTTGCTTGCTTCAAGCACACTAAGTCAAAACTTTACTTTTCCGCCCGCACACTAAGTCAAAACTTTACTTTTCCGAATCATTTTTTCATTGTAAAATGGTTCATTATTATTGAATTCAGTCAATAATTCAATGGCTTTTATTTGGCTTTGGTTGTTTCAAGGAGCAGTGCGGTACTTAGAAGGAGTGGCCGGGGGGGGGGGGGGGGGATGGTCGGTACCGGTCACCAAATCATTTGCTCGATTGTGAAATCATTTCATATGATTAGATCAGTTGTTTTTAAACTAGTTTTGATTGTTTTTGATGAAATATCAAGGTAGGAAGACCGCACTTAGTCGCAGTGGTAGGTAGCGGGGGGGGGGGGGGGGGGGGGGGGGGGGGGGGGGGGGGGGGGGGGGGGGGGGGGGTTGGTCGGTACCGGTCACCCGACCCGCACGGCCACCTCCCAAATCATTTGCTCGATTGTGAAATCATTTCATATGATTAGATCAGATGTTTTTTAACTAGTTTTGATTGTTTTTGATGAAATATCAAGGTAGGAAGACCGCACTTAGTCGCAGTGGTAGGTAGCGGGGGGGGGGGGGTGGTCGGTACCGGTCACCCGGCCCGCACTGCCACCTCCCAAATCATTTGTTCGATTGGGAAATCATTTCATATGATTATATCAGATGGTTTTCAACTAGTTTTGATTGTTTTTGATGAAATACCAAGGTTGGAAGACCGCACTTAGTCGCATTGGTAGGTGGGGAGGGGGGGGGGGGGTGGTCGGTACCGGTCACCGCACCCGCACAGCCACCTCCGAAATCATTTCCTTGATTGTCAAATCATTTCATATAATTAGATCAGATGTTTTTTAACTAATTTTGATTGTTTTTGATGATATATCAAGATAGGAAGAGCGCACTTAGTCGCAGTGGTAGGTAGGGAGGGGGGAGGGGGGGGGGGGGGGAAGTGGTCACTGGACCGGTACGGACAAGTGAAATTTCCAGCTTCCAAATCATTTTTTTATTGAAAAAACGTTGGATATCATTAAATTAAATGTTTTCCATCCTGTTTTAGCTGTTTTAAATGATCCGGCATGTTTTATTTATATTTTGAAAAATTCGACTTAAACAGACTTGATCGGACTTAAAACGTGACATCCCCTTTTTGTGAATCCAAAGTTGGGCCCGGGCTCCCCCACATGGCAAACAACGAGTGAACTACACCAAGCTCAGGCCCGCTATCCACAAAGCGAATCAGCCAACAAAGAAGGGTGATGGGGAAAAGGAAAGGGAAGTGAAGAAGGAAAAGAAAACGAGGCCCCAACGCCTCACCAACCGACGGCAGACGTTGCTCCTGCTGACAACAAGGTTGCTCCCCCCCTTCACGCGAAGCTCAGGTCCGACCCATGCGGTAACCACCGACTCTCGCCAGACCATCAGAAGAAAGTGCTCGCACATCACAGTCAAAACAATCAATGAGTAAAGAAACAAAATTCCGTGTCATCTTCCAGCCCAAGGAGAAAGAGGGAGGAAGAAAAGGAAAGAAAGACTGACTGCATTGGGGTCTGTCAGGAAAGACAGACCCACCGATGGTGCAGCGCCATGAGCTCACCAGCTCCTTGCCCAAACGCTGCCCACGCGCAGAGCAAAAAGCCGCAACCCAAAACGTCGAAGAAAACGAGACCGAAGACAAGTCTCACACCAAAGCCGAGTAAGGGGGGGAAAAGTCTCAACGTGAACTCCACCACGAGAGAGCATAGACAGACCGAACATAAAAAAACGTACCCGCAACTAAATAAATGTCCTATCAGAGAGCTCGCAGAGCATAAACAAATGAAATAAAGTCAGTCACCATCCACCCATTGCCAGATGCTAGGTATGGGGTGTGTGTCATGTTCTCAACAAACACTCCCCCCACCTCAGCAAAAGCTTGAGACTGAATGCACACAGAGAGGGAAGCAAAAAGGAACGATTCGCGGACACTACACACAAACGCTAGCCCACACACATGGCAATCAAAGACACAACAGCTGCATGAGCACCGCTCACCTCATGAAAAATGTCCCGTAAAACGCGGTGAAATTGGCTTATGTTTTTCCAGCCATGATGACTATTCTGCCTATGTCTATCTCAACTTGTGCTCTTACTCTCTCTCACTCTCTCTCATCATCACAAAATGATATGGAGTGGGCTCTGGGCTACCACATGTGCCCCTGGCCTCTTGACTAAAATCTTAATGCCCCTTGGCTCTTTACACACGCAATACACTAACACACCAGGTAACTAAAACGTGTGTATGGTTGGACCATAAATATAAGGTCTCTTGTGATTGTCCCTCGACTCTTACAATACTATCGAAAACAAAACATCGCCACCTAAAGAGCAACATAAACTAGCGCGCAACTAGACAAGAAACAAAGGAGAAATATGTCTGTCAAATCAGTCCCACAACGCGTGCAATAAAGTCAATGGGTGGGTGCGCAAAATGTACGTGGAGAAGAGAAGCTGCTGCAAACAACTCCAGCCGGCCCTCACACTACTCTCCAACTGTCCTGCCTCAAAACTGACAAAAGAAAGCCCATGTCAACCAGCACACCCCCACAATACGTCTAGGAGCAAAAACTATGCTCCACACGTCTGAAAAGTATGCATAAACAAAAGTCAAATATATGTCCCAGTGCTAGCTTACACTGCTGCTGCACTTCAACCACCAACCAACAGATAAGGCGCAAATTTCACCAACCTTCTGACATGAACGATCTGTTCCCTTCCTTTTCCAAGAGGTACTATCTTATAGTCATAGGCTCCTGTACGTTGCTTGATCTTATATGGTCCTTGACATTTACAATAAACCTTGTCTCTGATTCCCACCGGGATGTGAGGTACATACAGTAAAACTGTGTCCCCAATCTGGAACTCCGCATGTTTGAACTTATTCTCCTGCTGTTCGTCTTGTTTCTTACTAGCCTGTTCTCTGGCTCTTGTCACGTACTCCTCGGCCTCAGCAATAGCTCTCAGTCGGACTCCCATGAGCTCATAAGGCTCCCACTTGTCTCCCGGCCTCAAGTTTGCCATCGGCATGTTCAACACCCTCCCATGAACTAACTGATTCGGGCTGAGCTTCTCCGGGCCTCCCAACGATGACGATGGCAAGTTGTTCATCGAAAATGTGAAAGATCGTATGACTTCTGGCCAAACTGTCTGTTTCTGCATGCAGTATGTCTTGACCGCAGCCTTGAGTGTTCTATGCACTCTTTCAATTTTTCCATTAGCCCTAGGATTGTAGGCTGTCACATACTTCCACTTGAACCCGTAGTACTTGTCAAGTTCCTCAGAGAGCCAGTTGATAAATGTCTTGTGACGATCTGATGTAATTTTCCTGGGGTACTCCTATCCTGGAAAATACATGGTCAATGAGCGCCTTGATCGTAGACTCTTTGGTCTCATCTTTGACTGGAACAGTAATGACGTAGTTAGATGCCCTGTCTATAATCGTCAAAACGTGTTTGAATCCATCCACTGATTCTGGTAAGGGTCCCACATGGTCAATATGAATGACATCAAAGATGTCCGCCGACAGGTCGAACTCCAGCAGGTGTCCCTTGTTCGGTTGATATACCGTTTTCGCTCTTTTACAATGAACACAACGAACCTCCTGATCTGCTTGGTCATTCCATGCCACCAAAACTTGCACATAACCGCCCATTTCATCCGCTCAAATCCTGGATGGCTCGATAACGGACAATGGTGAGCTGCCACCAGAATGTGCAGTCTCAAATCCTTTGGAACCCAAATTGTCCATTTGTCCTCCTGCTTCTCGTATGCTCCTCCTGGGCCCTTAAACCAGATAAGATCATCCTTCCATGTCAGATATTTCATCTGATTCTTGATCTTTTCTGTCAGAGTCTTTCCTGACGGGTTGAGCATGTGTTCCACGAGCTCCTTATATTCCGCATCTGACTTTGTCAGTCTTTTGAAGGCCTCCACAGAAGCAATTCTGATATCCAGTCTATCCTCTTGTGCGAGTGCAGCTCTGTCGGGATGTTGGTCTCCTAGGTCCTCCACCCGGTCTTCCAATGATTTCCCTTCTAGAGGATACACTAGTCCCCCATGATCCGGAAAAGCTGACTCCTCTGAAACCTCCTTCCAGGATTTCTCGTAATCCATGAAATCTTGCGTGTCGTAAAGTGAATCCGCCTTCTCACTTTCTTTCCACAGGATCTCATCGTAGACATCATAGATTCTACTGTCTAGAAAGTCCTTACAGATATCCGGTAACGGTCCAGTGGCCGCTTGAAAGGCGTATGCTTCCTCTGAAACAAAATGAACTGAGGTTTTCCAATTGTCCCTCTTGTAGCATACTAACCCTCTGGGTTTCTTCTTGTCAAAGTCACAATCATTCTCCAATTCCTCCAAGGATAGGGTGCATCCTGACATCGCGAAACAGACTCCGGTGTCGTGAATCTGAATCGGGCATATTAGCCTGTGTCATCATGAACAGGATCCTCCAGTCTTACTCTAATTGAGTAGACTTTGTCTTCCTTGATTTCCTCCTGTTCAATCTTCTCCTTGCCTTGACGGGACATTGCATCCGCCTTGACATTGTCCTTTCCTTTCAGATACTCGATAGTGAAGTGGTATTCCGCCAGTTCCTGTTGCCATCTGGCCAATCGCCCCTTCTGATCCTGACTCATGAGCCATTTCAAGTTGTGATGGTCCGTTCTCGCCAACGTGTTCTTGGCTCCCCACAGGTATCCCCTTAGCCTTCTGAAGGCCCAAACGATAGCTAGCGTTTCCCTGTGTCTTGTACAATACTGTCTTTCTTCCTTTGACAGTTGTCTACTAATGAACGTGACGGGTCTTAGTATACCCGATACTTCATCCATTTGTTGTAAGACTCCTCCAATCGCATAGCCCGATGCATCCGTGTCTAGGACAAACGGTTTCTTCCAATCCGGTAACATCAGTACCCGGCCTCCCTCCTTCGGGTCCCTTGATAGCTCTTCTTTGAGCCAGTTTATAGTCCTTATCACTGGAGCTGGCCATGACCCTTCAGCATTTCCATTCTTTAGGAATTCCCGGATACATTGAACTTCGTCTGCAAACCTCGGAATAAATTCCCCATAGTACTGAGCCAATGAGACAAATGAATGCAACTCTAACTTAGCCTTGGGCATCTCCATCTCAGATACTGCGTTTCTCTTCTTGTTCGAAATCGCACACTTTGCTTGAGAGATCTGGTATCCCAAATAAGTAATAGAGTCCTGTGCAAACTCACACTTCTTCGGGTTCAACTTGAGTCCGAAGGCTTTAACTCGCCTTAATACATCTCTGACGTGTTCCACATGATCATCCTCCGTCTTTGAAAATATGATCACGTCATCAATATAACAAAAAGCATAGACTTCCGTATTGCCGTACTTTTCCGTAAAACTCTTGTCCTCATACTTGTCACCAAGCATAGTGGTCATTGCCTTCTGGAATACTCCCGGTGAGATCTTAAGTCCCATAGGTAGCACTTTCCACACGTACGTCTTCATCCCGATTGAAAAAGCTGTCAACCATCGGCTTCTTTCCGATATTGTGATATGCCAGAATCCGTTCTTGAGATCAAGCGTTGAATAAATTTTTGGTCCATATAAGCTATTAATAGCTTGTTTGATGTCCGGTACCGGTGTGTCGATATCCATGATCATTTTGTTGATCCGGAAATAGTTGATACAGAGCCTGAGTGTTCCATCTGGTTTCGGGGCCATGGTCACAGGAGATGAGATTTCCGACAGTCTCTCCTCTATCAAGTCTCGATCATGTAGGTCTTCAATGATCTCTTTCGCGATCCTTTCCTCATGATAGCTAAGTCTCCCTCTCGACTTCCCTTTCATGTATTCCCCTGGTTTCCGCTCGAAATTGACCTCGAAGTCTTTGACTGATCCAGACTCCAATGGTCCAAAGGCCTCGATCCCGTCATCAAGTGTGTCCTTCAGCTTTGCCTTGAACTTGGCCGAACCTTTCCATGAGCTTTTCTTTTCCTCCATAATCTTCTTTGCTTCATTGAGCGCTTTAGCTTTATCTTCCGGGCTGATTGACTTCAATGCCTCCTTGTAGTCAGAACTTTTGCGCTGTTCCCATTTGTCAAAGCTCATGTCACTGTTGCATTCCTCTCTTTGAACTTTCTCGTCCTTTGCGAGACCACAAATCTGATCCATGACCATTGCAAACTAGGCCATGCGTCTTGTGATAGATCCCCGATATCTGACTAAGTGCGCTTTTTCTAACATCGGACATCTCTCTTTCGAGAAGCAGTTGCCTCCAATCAAATGCTTGTTCCTTTGTTCCAAGATGACATGCAATGATGAGCTTTCTGCCTCTACAAGGAATCGGGATCGGATCATCGATCATGTAGTCCTCTATGTCGTTCCACCACATCTCCTTCCTTGTTCCGACAGGTACGACAATAGTCATCTTCGCGACAGATACTCGATTCTTTAACGCCCTCTTGATCTCCTTGATTCCATAAGGCAGATGAGGTTCTACTCCCCACTTAGCTGTCAGAAACTCTTGAATTGCTTCCTCCTTCTTCTGGGCCGCGTTCATGGTTACATTCCATACTACGTCAGAATCCATACTTTCGTAGTTGTCAATGTTGACGTGCTCGCCATCCACATGAACAGCCTTCCCATTGAAACCATCCAAGAGCTTGTGCTTCTCAGTCTCCAGGTAATCCAACCTCTGGATTGACTCCAGAATCATGTGTCGATCCGGTTCCATATCTGAGTCCTCTTCCCCGATTTCCATCTGGGTCCAATTGTCCTCAGAGTCCTCCATGCTTAAGTCTGTCATAAACACCCGGTCCTCCATCTCATGCATAGACGGATGCCAATTCTCCACCTTTGCCTGGGTAAAGAATGAGTGATCCACTTTACCTTTACAACTTGTAAGGAAGCTCCAATACTTCCGGTCTGGTTCAATCTCGTACCTCACGTTCCCATAGTATACGTGGTTTTCATATGTATGGATCCGCGTTCTCATTTGTTTGAGCCCGTTTAGAGAGATCAGGATTGGTCCATCGAAATTCGGAACTATCCAAAACTTGAGTCTGTACGAAGTTCCATCTTTCAACGAGATGTTCAGGAACACGTAACCCGTCACTGGGGCATCTCCACCGACACCCTTGACTCGTCCTCCACCTTTAAAGAAATCCCACTGGTTTCCCCACCAGCTCTTGTTCCGATATCGCTGAATGAACTCTTGGCCTACTACATTGATGGAAGCCATGGTATCATTTCCTACTTTACATTCTTCGTCCGGTCCCTCTAAGTACAACTTAGTAAAGAGTAGATCCGAATGAGATTCGAACAATGGTTTTGTCACAGCATTTATTGATCACATCTTCAACTTTAACAAGTCTCTAAGGACTCTCTCTCTCTCTCTCTCTCTCGGTAATTGTCCAAGATCCGGTTCCGCTTCTTGTTTTCCGTTAATACCCTTATCGGGACTTGCTTCCTTTGAACCGGGGTCATGTGAGTTCTGATGATTACACACTTTTGCCTTCCCAGAGGCCCTTTCGGCTTCACAAGCCTTCTGGTTCGAATCAGCGTTGTCCCTTGTTTGTGACTTATTCAGTCTTTTTGCGGTAACCATCTCCTCTTGAGAGTAATATATGGGAATCTCCACTACTTTTCCATCGTAGTCATCCTTAATAAAGATCCACTGATCCTCAAAATTCGGATTCGAGATCGTTGTTTCCTTTCTTGTTTCGGATCTACTTGTCCTACTACAACGTCTGTATCAACAAATGCATCCTCAGGTCGCTGCGGCAGACACCTATAATAATATACATCGTGTCTTGCATCCACAGTCAAGGTTTTGGGAACTTTCTTCCACTCGAACTCAGGCTCTATGGCCTTCTTACTTGCCTTGGCCTTTATCTCTCGACCCTCCTCCTGCAACATAAGCAATTCATGTGCTTCCCGACCTTCACGAGCTTTCCGAAAATCCTCGATTTGTTTGATCCGATCTTTGTGCGTATATTTGAGGAACTCTTGTCGTCCGGATCTGACTTGTCCGAGATGACCTCAATACTAGATCTTTCTCGGCTAGCCGATCCGGGCAAGGCTCCTGACACACCAGCATCCTTGTGCTGAACTGATTCTGAGACTAGCAAATTACCAGTCAGCATGCTCTGAAGGGCTGCCTGTGGCAGGTTGATGCTGAACGCTGTCGGATTTGAATATCCGGACATGTCTCGATTCCTATAGTCATCATGACTAAGACTAGCATCATGATCCAAGTTAGACCTGCGATCACGGTCACGGTCACCGCGGCGGTCCCTGTCTCGATCACGATCCCGTCGTTCTCGATCCTCCCGTTCCCGTTTACGCTTTTCCGCATATTCTCTATCGCGTTTCTCCTTTTCCTCTCGCACACGACGTTCACGTTGCTCTTTCTCATCCTTGTAGTACTTGGAGTTCGCTGCCTTGGCATCTCTCTTCTTCTCATTGTATTGTTGCCAAGCATCCCACGCGTACTTTAGTCCCTCCCGTTCTTTCGGAAGAAACAGATCCAAGGTCTGTCTCGGATCAATAAGAAAATGCCTGGCCGCCTCCCGGTATTCTTCAGTGATCCTTATTCGATCAACCCCTTCTTGGTTGGGGTAGTCGTGCCAGAATCTGTTGTCACATCCAGGTTTGGTACACTGGCCTTGGTTGTTCCCTGCTGCAATGAATCCCGCCTGGATCATGCATGCTGGCTTCCTTCCAAAGAACATCGTTCCCTGTTCTTCCGATCTCATCCACGGATGCTTGACCCCCGGCCTCACCGACCTCGAATAACGTTCAGCTTGTGGCCTAGACGGATGAGGAAAAGGATTCTGAGGGTTGTAGATAGGAATAGTGATTTGACTGGCTCTCCCTCCTGGTCTCCCTCTATCCCCTCCACCGTGTCCTCCACCGTGACTTCCTCCATGACCTCGTCCTTGAGCAGGCTTATTAGCCGAAGGTAATTCAGAGTTCTACTCTGAGAAAAAGGGTTTGGACTGCCACTGCGTTCATATCCAGGCGCAGACTGGTACCCATACATGCCTCCCGATGCTCCAGAGCCCCGCGAGCTTGAATAGAATGCATGCCCTTCACCTGCTGAAAATCCCATCTCGAATTCCCCACCAGCTCTTGCATACTGGTTACTGCCATAACTTGACGAAGAAGATGAAGAAGAACTGAAGTGTCCCATACTCGTTCTTCCCAAATTCCCAAACGAACTCGAAGCATTAGACAGAGCCTTTGCCACTTCCATCAGGATCTCTACGTCTTCTTTGGACTCGAGCTTCCAATCCAATGGGTTAGCCATGGCACCACTTTCTCTTTCCATTCCCCAACGATCCCTTGCTGACTTCCACTTTGTCTTTGTTCCCATGATCGTAATGATGGAACCAATCAGAGCTTGTCCCGTCTGGGTCGCATTCATGTAGATAGTACTCAGGGTGCTCTTGATCATGTCAGGCTCCGAATTGATCAGACACAGAAGCTTGGTCATACGAACAATCCCAGCCAGGTTCATACTTCCACTCAGGAACTCCTTCTCAATGTACCTGTTACAGAACTGAAGTTCCTGGTGCTTGTCTGTGAACTTGTGGTAGCCAAACTCATGTCCAACCATGAGTCCCAACACTTCCGCAATAGGAACATGGACGTCGTTCCTCATCTTCTTGAGCTCTTCATGTCTCACCCTCCACTTGTCCTTGTCCTGAAATGACGTCCCTTGAGGAAACGTAACTGCAATGTTCAAGAGATGAGTAACTGACGACAGGCTTGTGATGTCGTAGTTTTGACAAAGTTCGATGAAGCTTCCAATGAATATTCGAGCTTCCAGAACATGAGTAGGCTCGTCCCTGTCCTTTTCTCTCAGAACAAACTTGTCCCTCTTTTGCAGAATATCCTCCACCCTTTTGACTTTTTCACGTTCCAAATTCACGTCACTACCACCATGCTCTGTTGACGATTTGGTTCGTTTCGACGAACTTGTAACATCTGAATCCCTGTCTCTCTTTGGAGATTCGACGAGGCCTTTCCCATAACGAGCACTCCCAGAACGATGCTCCTCTTGTTGCACTTTGATCTTCAGGTACGATGTCTCCCTGTCTGAAGCATCCTTGTGAGCATCTTTCATACACTGCAACAGGCTTCCGAGTGCAACTACCAAATGTCGCAAACACAAAAGCCAAAGGATTTTTGCCCGAATCACTCCTGTGTAATTGGACCCAATCCTGGCCTCCTTGGATATTCCTGTCGTTGACCATTCCTTCTTCTTGTCCTCCTCAGTTGGACTGGGTGGTGTTTCGTCTCCTCCACCTTCATCTTCCATCTCTGCTTTGCTTCCTTCTTTCTCCTTCTCAGCCTTTTCTTTGTCGGCTTTTTCTTTTTCCATTTTCTCTCTTGCCAGTTTTTCGGCATCTGTTTCTGTTGCACTGGATCCAGCACCACTAGAGGATGACGAAGACGACGACGAAGACGACGATCAAGACGACGACGAAGACGAAGACGAAGACGAAGACGAAGACAGAGTAGGCAAATCCTCTTCCGTTGGGTATTCCATCTCTATTGCATCATCCAGATTCTTCATCATCTTTTGTTTGAACTCCATCCATCTTGCTCCACTCTGGTGCTGTGCATGCTTGCACACTTGATCCACAGTTTTGGGTCCCCGTTTCAACCAATACTTCTTGATTGCTTCCAAGTAAGTTCGGCCTTCCAACTTCATCTGAATCTGTTGATTGAATCCCAGAGGCAGTAAACTGTCAGATGCAGCTCGTTTCAGGTTCACTTGCAAAGCGTTCATAGACCATTTTAGGTCGTTGAAAATTTGTTGCACTGCTTCCTTCCTTACCTTCGCATCAATGTGCTCGTTCAAAATGTTGTGCTCCCCTTTGAATCCGTCAGTCAAGAACGTCCACGGGTCCCCATCCTTGTAACCTTGTTCAGTTTGTCGAACAACCTATCCTTTTCCTGTGTAGAAGCTTTCTTGCACTCGTCGTAGATGTATTCCTCCACCGACTGCCAGATCAACTCCGCAATCAGGAACAAGTCGTAGGTTAGCACGTTGTAGAAGCCAGACTTCCAAGACTTATCGGTAAGCTCATCCTCTTGAAAAGATGCGATGATGACTTCTACAGCTTTGAATGCACTGTCACCAGAAAACCTTCGACGAAACTTGGACGTATCCTTGTTTTCATGTCGGTATTGCCTCTCTAATAAATCCACAAAGGTCTTAACTTACAGCAGAATGGAGTCTGTAGTTTTGAATGTATTGCGTTGTGCTGCCATGTCTTCAAATTCTACCGACCTTGCGAAGTTTTCGTCCATCTCGGCTGCCCTGACACTGTTGTCGTCCGTTTCACGATTCAATGAACTAGATGAACTAAAAGATGAGCGCATGTGAAAATCTTGAGAAACACCCAAGAATTTTGGTTTTCCTTGAGTGCTTGACGTGTCCAAAGTGTTTTCTGCTTCCCAGGATCTGAGTTTGAGACTTGCTGTCCGAGATGGACGCCTCAAGAAGAATGTCCCAACTTTCGCAATTTTTGTTCCGCGTTGAGATCAGGTTCCCCTTTTCGAATTTTTCGAAAAAAAAATTATCAAACCCCGTATGTAGACGAGCCTGTAACCGTAGGTGCAGGTTCTTTGTTAGCGACTTCAGTTGTGACGATATAATCTTTAATGAGAACGTCCTCTTCCCTGTACCTTCCTTGGAAAAAGGGGCGGAGTAAAACAGAGAATTAACAACGATAGACCGGATGAGTTTCCTTAAATAGTGGCATTTCAAAAGTGTTCAGGACTAAAAATATAGTCGTTATGATGGGACGGTAACAAAAAATTAAAATATTATTACACCTATCGACTATCCACTCCTCACACTCTCGTAGCAGTAGATACATCGGCTCCGCTAACAGTGTTGTCCCATTCGAAGCTATGCACCGGCCCATAGCATAGGCCGGTACGCGTCACGGTGACTCACACACCTTAGTCCCATGTTAGCAGTGTGACGTCGGTAGAAGAGCTCTCGCAGTGTGGCCCCTCAAGTGCTATCCCTTAATCTAACTACAGTTAAACTGCCTAGCCAGGAACTTGAATTATTCAAGTCGAGTCTAACTTATTACAAGGGGAGACAGTAGGCTCTAGCTTGTTACAGTGATATATCATCACACTATACCATATTATGATAACTGTCGATTGACAAATATGACTTGATCCCAAACGAACAAAAATTAGAAATATCATGATGCGCTAGTTGTAGCCTCAGCCATAGCATACAAATTATAACCATCATACAAAACCGCTTATAAAAATGAAGTGATCGGGGAACGATCATCCCGACTCCATATATATGCATTGTCAGGTTCCCTGCCGCAGCAATGTTGACAAAACATAAAACATCAAATGAGCGTGCTACAAATCATAAGTTTTGCGTTAAATCCGCAACCCCGGCGTGATAAACCCGTCTGCACACGCCAGTACAATCTCATCATCTAATGATAACTGGCAGAGTGACGTGAAGTGTATGGATAAGATGAAGGCAAAAGCGCAGATATATATGATGCACATACAATAATAGATCATTAAGAACAGGTATAAATACTTACTATACAGCCGGACAAACATGACAGATATATCATATACATTACAGATAATCATTATGTCAATATCAACGCTAGCACGATAGCGATTTACATAGATCAGCTACAGAACAACAAACAAACATGCTGTGCCGTGAACAGCCTACAAAAGCAGTTATTGTATAAGCATGCCGGTTCCCTGCCTGAAGCACCTGCTTGTAAGTTTAGTATGTATATAGTCATATCTACTATAACTATTATCGTTCTCCCCTGATGCTCACGACCGTACCGTCCTATGCCTATGTCTACATCTCTCCCCCCTGAAATTAACAAGAATAATATATTAAGCAAAGAAGAATATATAATATTTTGATGATTTCAAAGCAAGGAAAGGGAGTGACAAGGAAAGGGGTGAGAGAAGTTATAATTAAACAAGATGATAAACATGTAATCAAGGAACAACTTATCACAACTTTATGAACTAGTTCTATGTTGAACGCGCAACATTACCAACATTACATCAGAAAAACATCAACATGAAGATAATAACATTCAGGTTGCATCATAACGTTAACTACCTAATTACATCTGACGGTTGTCATAGGATACAAGCATATACCCGGCCGAGAAATATGAGCGATCCGATCACATCAACAAAACTAAAGAGAGATCTCGTCCTAAATATCTACTCTGAGCTTCTATTAACGCATATTTCAGCAAAAAGTCACTAGAGAAATATGGAACATGAAGGATGCTGGGGTCAATCCCTCTAAACTCTGGCGGGGGTCTAGCCAAGGGCTTAACTTGCTGATGAGTGTGAATGGGAATAGGGATGGGATTAGTCTGAGGTCTCTTCTTACTCTCCTTCTTCTTTATCTCCACATTCATATGTACCCACTGTATGAGTTGCAGTGAATCATCAGGCTCATCATTATCGTCATCTCGCTGACTCTCATGATCAGACCGTTCTGGTGATTCTATTTCCTCATCTTCTTGTGGGTCAACTGACTTTCCTTCATCTCGTGATGACTCGTAATCTCTTCCTTTTCCTGCTCCTCACCTACACATATGAACTTACCCTTCCTTGGTCCATTCCTTTTGTTCATCGTGCTACCTTTCTTGAGCTTGTGTCTAGAGCTAGATCTATCAGAAGAGCTATCTTTGTGAGTGAGCTTTCTGGGTCTCTCGGTTGACTTAGGCTTAAGTGTCTTTCCCTGTCTAGCTGTTATGCCTTTAGTGAAAGAACAATCATTACCTGTATGTCTTACACCTCTCTTGCCCTCTCTGCAATCTGTTCGCACACACCTCGACGTACATTCATAACACATATGCCCAGCTTGCTTGCAGCAGTAGCATTTTAGTTCAGAATCTTTCGTCGTCGAAACTGTACTGAACACTACCTGCTTGCCTCTCTCTCTTTGGGGTGTTATTACTTCCCTGTACAGTTTCTCGTTATTGTGTTCTTGTGCAACCTGTACTACCTTGAGGGTTAGCTGTGTTTCCAATCCCAGCTGTTGTCCATGTGTTGCCATGTAGTAGTTGACATGGGATCTAAGTGTTGAAGTAGTCGAAATAGCTTTTTGCACTTTTTGTAGTCTGACTCAGGTCTTCCTTCGTCTAACTCAACCTGTCTGACCAACGTTTTGTACTTTGTCAGCCATGCCTCGACTCTATTCATCGAACTAGGTCCCTGCATAGCTTCTAGCTTGCCTAATCGACCTGCCTTAGCTATCTCGTCTAGTCCCCTATACTTGTCTACTATAGTTTTCCAGAATTTCGCAGGTTCATCTTCTGCCTCAGGCAACAGTGCCATAGCATCCGGATTCTGCTGACGTGAGGAGATGAGGTATGCTAACAACTCATTTTTCAGCTCTCTTCGCCTCCTTACGTGATCATTCTTTTCTTCTTCTCGTTTCTGACTTTCTTCATCATCCAACTCACGTTGTGTGATAGATTGAGATTGTGGTCTCTGAGTCTTAGAAGTAGATGGTGACTATGTAGACTCTCTCTTGACAAGACCGGGGAAAACTATTGGCTTTCCTTCTAAGCATTAACTAACCTAAGAATAGCTGTCAAAGTAGTCTCATAAGTCTGAAAGTCTTTTATGTTCCTAGGAAGAGGAGGAATTTTAAAATCTAGTTTCACTTTCGGGTATTGGGTAGGTAATGACATGTCTTACCTGTGGGCCTACCCAAAGCTACTTGAACTGAAACTTGTTGAGCGGGCGTCGGCAACAGGGAAGCAAAGCCACTTGTCCCGACGACTGGTCCTGTTGGTATGGGGTTTTCCACCACGGCTGGGGAAAAATCCAACGTCGGCAAAGAACGCCAAAAATGAGTGGGGTCTGAGCAAGTGGATGTCGAACGTAAACGACAGGGCCACTGACACAGTCCACCCCAAACCGGATTAAAGTCGAGCCTGTTGGGTTGAGAAAGGTTGCCGGAAACCGTCGTGACCGGCAGCACCGGCGAGCTGGACCCTTGGCAACCACAGCCACTGTCCATGGAACGCTCCACTAGGGACTCTTGACGCCTCGATTGGCTGGCTGGCTGAGCTCTGACGGCCTCGAACCACCACCCACTGCGCTGAGACTCAGCTTAACTCGCACAGGGCCTCACCAGAACCACACATAGTAAGCAGAAATTAATTCTGCTCTGGCACAAAACACGAACAAGACAGCGTCCCTCTGGGTGTTGGGGCCAGCTTTCTTCAGTACTTGGAGACACTCTCCAAGGGTTCCAGCGCTAACGGCGCTTCAAGGCTTCATAACCTAACGACGTACGATGTACCGAAGAATGACTTTAATGATTATACCTCGTCCAACAGTAACGGATGGCTGACGAATGGTAGGTATTAAGAACGGAAGAATAACTGGACCCACTTTGTGGGGGCAGATATACCCACTCGGTCCACAAAGCTGGATTGGCATTAATTGTTCTGATACGGGATCTAACCGTATAACCCGGTTAAATACATGGAGATATTAGTTACCAATCTATTACCTAACAAATACTGCATCAATTCCAACACGTTAGGTAGTACTCTACTCTTAGACTACAATTAACAACAGAAGTTACCATAATACCGTAATAATAATAATAAATAAATAAAAAAAATCCTTTTCAGCTCTACAAAAAGCAAGCGTTCTTGATGATTAAAAGTAGTTAAGATAATATATATATATTTATATATATACATATATATATATATTGCGACCCTCATTCTCATAACTTGATTATAATGCATGTGCACTAGGTCCTACCACAACTGTTTACCTTTGAAAGACTTGGACCGTCTTCTTGAGATCAAAAGACCTTTGCCATTGACATCAACAAGTCGACGGAACCTAAGCACATTGCGGAGATCCGTATTTGGTTGGCGGAGGTACGCCGAGTCTGTCGTTCTGCAGGCGTTATCCTGCCTGAGGAGGTTGCCATCGCGGCAGACAGGTTCTTTCGTTTTCAATCGGCGGTGGACAGCGAATGGTTGTCGAAGAGTGACGAGTGGAACACACATTGGGAGCAGCTCAAGCTCATGAGAGCTGATGCAATGTGCGTGGAGAGCATTGGTTTGATGCTCAGGGATAAGAAAGGTTTTCATGCTTTCGCCTCGAAGACTCAGGAGGTGGATCAGCTTAAGACTGGGGCTAGGTGGATGCTGGGAAAGAAGCCTGGCAGTGTTGCACTATATGTTCCAGAGAGTGATGGATATGGCTATCATACTCTCTCGTGCGGAGGCCTTCAAGTTGGTGGCAGTGGTCCTCTTCGACAAGGAGAACGTCACCTTCTCGAAGCTCGTGAAGAAGCTCCAAGGCGACACGGAATTATGGGCATCTGTGGGGTGGACAATGCAGACACTAGCCTGGAGACATGGGTCGTCGAGGACGACATGGTGCTCGAGCAATTCGATGTGTGCAGAAGACGATTGTCGACGGTTGGAAGTACACCGGCCCTAAGCCTCAATCTCCCCCTCAGGGGAATCAACAACAGGGGGGAGGAGATGGTGGTGGCCCCTTGGACTTCTCCGAGGAAGAAGTTATGGACGGTCAGGGATACCAACGGAGGGGCCGTCATTTTTACGGTGATGGTGCTCATCGTGGGACGGATACGGGTCGAAGCAGCAGGCCTGCTTTCAACAAGAAAGTCTTAGAGGGGCAACCCCTTTGCATGAAGAAAGCTGGAGCACTATGGCTTAAGTCGGAACCCATGTGCAAGGGGGTATGCAAAAAGTTTTATCCGGACCGTTGGGATGATAGCGTACAGAAGGAGGTTTTGGAGAGGGTACGCCACAATTACCCTGTGGGTCCCTTTAGAGGTCTGCTCGATACGGGTAAGTACAAGGAGGAGCTCAGCAACCTGCTTAAGCGGGATATTAAGAAAGCGTATGAGTCCAAAGGGTGGATGGATCCGGGGTACGCACCTTACAAGGTTGGTGTGTGGGAGAAGTTCAACGTTTGGAATCCCCTCAATTCGGATCCGGGGGATGCACCGGAGTTGTTTGGAAGGGATGACCCGGCGAAGTGGGGGCATCCTATGGAGGATTCTTCCTGGGCATACAAGGGATCAGCGGCGAACACGAGTGATCGTCGTGAGCGAGGGCGGTCGGCTGACCGACGCAGTCGTTCACGATCGCGGGATCGGCGAAGTGATGTTGGTCGTGGCGATCGGGATCGGGAGGTCGGTATCGTCAGGATGGTGACGGGGGAGGCTACGACCGCGAGCGACGGAGCTCAGGGGAGCGTGGAAGGTCACCGCCGCGAGATCGGGATCGATATCGATCAAGGTCGATGGAGCGTACCATCTCCAATCGGCGCCCGCAGGAGGGGCTTGGTATGGGAAATACCCCTTATGCTGGTGCAAATGCTTAGGAGGGGGGGGATGGTCAAAACTTTCCCCCATTACAACTGCAGGCGGCGGCGGGCGGCGCCTGTATTTATTATACCAATCAGGTGCCATTGCAATAGGTGCCGGTGGGGTATGGGCAGCCGGTGCAGCTGTATTATGCACCACAGCAGCAGGTGGCCTCTTATGGTCCGCCGCAATATGTTCCGCCGCCACCTTTTCAGCCTTCGGGGGGAACGGCGGGGAACCAAGGATCGCCGGGAGTGCAGTTGCAGTCTCAACAGCAAGTCCAAGGTACGGTGTTTGGGATAACGCTGACGGACACGCTGATGGATGTGCAGGACAAAGCTCAGGAAGTGCGGGCTCGGGAGCAACCAATGCGGGAGCCGCAACCAGTGCCTGACTCGAAAGTCGGGACGGGTCCTCAGATAAGTCGGGTGAGTTGCCTGTCGGCCAAGGAGGCGACGAGGTTGCTCGTGATCATGACTTGTCATGTGATGATAGGACTCGCGCAGGGACGCAGCGGGTCGAGGGAACGATGTTAGGATCGGCCTCGGAGGGCCAGGATAGGCAGGATATAAAGGTTGAGGACCTTGATGGTCACAGGGACACTTTGCGTCCCGTGATGAATAGAAGTACGGACCTTGATAATGTTGTCGCGTCAAACGCGCTTGAGAATAAATATTTCGGTGGTTACGAAGCACTTTCGACACCGGTGCGGCCCGGGGAAAGCTGAATTGCCTTTGCTTTTCACTAAATTTTTTTTTGAAGATGTACAGGAAGAATGCATTGCGGGAAATGATACAATTGCATCTCTGAATGTGCTCGGTAAGGGGTTTATTGAACTGTGGTGCAAGGAGCCATGGTTCAAACACGGGTTTCGACCGTGTCGAGGAAGAGTAAAGGGAGTGGGCGGCATGACGGTGATATCCGGATCAGTCATGCTCGCCTTCCTTTTGAAGGACGGACAGTCTTTCTCTCACAGGTTTTGGGTTGTCCCAGCCTTTGCTGGTGGTGGGCTGAGGAGCCTGAAGCGGATGAACGCTCGGATCTATACGGATCTGAACGTGGTGCAGTACGGTGGATCCGAGGTGGCTCCCCGGTACGAGGTGGGACCGTATGAACCTTTACGGCAGGATAGCCGGTGTGCAGGAGCACACATTAAATTTTTGGATGTGAGTGTCAAGTCAGTCGTGCGCGCCGACTGGGAGAGGACTAGGGCGGTGTCCGTGGAGGGCGCTGAGCCTGCGGTCACTCCCCACATTCAGGAGCCAGTCACAGCCTCGTTCTTCCATGTATGCACAGTAGAGTCGGGGGACTCTGAGGATTTGAGGGTGGTAGGTGACAGTTTTGACGACACGGGTCGGGAGACGAAATATGTCATTGCCACAACCTCTGGCTGGGCCTATACGAACCCACGCGATATGAGGGTCGCGAATGTGGTGTGCAGGGATTTTGCAGAGGATGAGGCGGTGTTGACCGCGATAGAAGAGAGGTTGCAGCACCTCTACGCAGCAAAAGAGGAATTGTTGCGGGATAAGATCGCGGGCATGGAGGATGCTGGTGATCAACACGTCTATATCGACGTGCATTCGATCACAATGTCACATGTGGTATGAAATGTTACCCAACATAAGCTGCCGGTCAAGCAGCCTAAGCCTATTGTGGGAGCTTTCCTGAAGAGTCACTGGGATGATAAACTATTTTTCCCTAAGGGAGTCAAGGCCAATAAGGAGGTCTTGAAGAACAGGTTGGCGGTGGAAGACTTCACTATAGTTTTGTCTTATGTGTTGGCAGGATATTGAAGATCACCTCATTGATGATCCGGTTCCGATACCGCATAGAGGCCATAAGTTGATCTTGGCTTTGCGGTTGGGAAGAAAAGAGAAGGCGTTAGCATACGGAGCTAAGCTGGCGCAGCGGGAAATGGCGGAAGTCCGTACGCAAGCCTTTTCATGGATCACGGGGATATATCATCGCACGCATGCAATGCAATATGCAATCATCATAGATCATGTGGCACAGCTTGCCCAGTGGAAGGGTAAGGAAGAGACACGGTACCATGGGACTATGGTACGTGAGGATGAGCGGCCTATCCCGATGGAGGGCTGTACTAGTGTAAGCAATGGAGCCTTATACAAACGAACTGTAACCAATGGAGCCATACGAAATAAATGAATGTAGCCTTGGGCTAGTTTAGGCAATAGGTGGAGAGCAAGGGGGCAAAAGCACGGGTGTCGCACTCATAACGAAACATTGCGTAGGGGGGGTCCACGGGAAAGGAGAATGATGAACGAAGAACGAAGAAGCCTAGAACTAAGCCTCTAAAGAAGAAACGATGAGCGATGAGCGAAGAAGAGCTCTGCCAGGGGCAATGTTCTCTCCTGTGCATACACACAAACACACGCACACACACGCACACACACACACACACACACCGTGGCACACACACACACATACACTCACACGCACACATATCAACACCCACCAACACAAACACCCACATACTCACTGCACATACGCCGACATATACATACACACATCCACACACACATACACATACACACACATACACACACACACACACACACGCATACATACACACACACACACATACACATACACATAGACACACACACATACACATACACACACACATACATACCTACACACACACACACACACGCACACACACACACACATACGCATATAGACACACACCCACCGTGGCACACACATACACACACACATACACACATACACACATACACGCACCGTGACACACCCTGAGCTGAAGACTTTGGCCATGGCAAAACTCTGTTCCAGCGACGTGATCTTGTCTGTGTGCAAGGGTGCGTCGGACGGCAATCTCTGCAGCCTGCTGCAGTTGTAGAAGTGCCGGCCGCTCGAGGGGTGCACTATTACCTGACCCCAGCTCACGATTTCAACGAGAGCATCGCGTGTGGTCTGATCCGCCTCCTGCATGGTCCAGCCCGCCAGCGCCAGGGTCGTGGTGACACGCACCAAACCACTGGTTGCATAAACATGCCGGCACGGGAGTGGAGGTGTTGGGCAGCTCTCGTCGGGCCCGCCGTCACCCCAGTTCACGACCCCCTAAGATTGCACAACAATGGCGGGCAGTGTTAGGACCTGCCCCTGCTCGACCGACCACCGGGACACGAAGAGCTCGCGTGCGCTCTGCCGCTCTAGCAAGAGCTTAACCTCGGCCGACCCCAGCGTAGCCTTGGCAGCGGCATAGTGCAGGGTCGCCAGCACGGCTGACAGTAGCATTTTTCTTTTTTTCTTTTTGTTGTGGGCCTTCTTTTTTTGTTTTGTTCTTTCACTTATCCAGTCCGCTCCCAGGTCTCTCCGCCTCCGGATTGGGCCACTTTTTTTTCCAGAGTGGAAGAGGGGGGGGGAGTGGGTGGGTGGGAGGGAGGTTTTATTGTAGAAAAGAAGCGAGGGAGGGCGGGAGGATTCATCCCCTCCCCCAGATTTTGCTTTCCTTCGTAGAAAGAGAAAAAAAGAAATTGGAGCAGAGGGGCAAAGAACTTTGGGGGGGAAATGGGGAAATGGGGACGTGGGGACGTGGGGGGGGGGGGTGGAGGGGGCAAATGGTCGCACGGAAAGAGGACAGCGGAGAGAGAGAGAGGGGGGGGGGGGGATGTGGAGAGGCGGGTTGTGGGCAAAGACAAATAGGGCGGGAAAAGAGTTTCTTACGCATTTGTGTGTGTGTGTGCCGTCGGTGTGCTTTTTTTTGTCTTCTTTTGTGTGTGTGTGTGTGCCTCGAGGTCGCAAGACTGCGCGTCCATGTCGCGCTTGTGTACGAATCTCCCCGTCAACAGCAAATGGACCATAACCCCAAAGGAGCGCGAGTTTCTCCAAAGCGTTCATACACTGTTTGAAGACTCGCCTGGCAAGTTTCTGCGGCTGCGCAATGACAAGACCTTGCGCGAGGGCGCGCGGGCCGATGCTCTCAGCGTCGAACAGCCAATCCCCGGGGGTGACTTCGCGCAGGTGTCGTGCAAGAACTTTGTGGGCGCCGCGGCGCCCCACGGCAAGAGCAAGGACTTCGTGGTGCACCCCTCCTTGCTGGCCCGGTCGCCCACCGCGAACGTGCTGGTAACCGAAGGCCTGTCGCTGCAGGAGTACGGGCTTGCGTCGACCCAAATGACGTGGCCCTCCAAGCGACGCAGGGCCAACCGCGTGGTGATGCGCGCGGTAATCCAGAGCCACTTTGTGTCGTGGTCGGAGCGTGAGCCCGTGCTGCCCGAACGAACGACCGAGTTTACGAAGGGCTCGGCGGAGGGCGCGTCGCTGCTGGCGGACCACCTGCACACCACGGCGCTGTTGCGGCTGTGCCTGGCGCGCTACTCGGTGTGCCGCCAGGGGGTCAAGAACACCTTTGTGGTGAACCTGGCGGACGCGGCCGAACAGTCGCTGGGCGAGCAATCATCGGGGCCGCTGATGCACTGGCTGGAACACTGCGTACGCGCCGGCCTGGTCAGCACCACCGTCCCGGCGCTGGTGCAAAGTTTGTTGGCAGATTCGCACAAGGCTAGGGCCAGTGCCAAGTCCGCGGGGAGGTCCCAGCTGTACGTGGCGGTTGACCCCAAGTCCGAGGGCACCAACAAGAGTTTGCCGCGTTCGCTCAACTTTTTCCCGACGGGGTTCTACGTCCTCAACACCGTCTACCTGGCTACCGACGGCGAAATGACGTTCGTCGACTGGCTATAGCGCGAGGCCAGGAGCGAGGCCCAGCTTTGTCTGGTGCTGGAATCGGTGCTTTCGCTGGTTAAGCGCCTGTCCGACGCGCTGGCCGTGTTTGACCCCAACGAGAAGTACTTCTTCGATCAGGGCGGGAGGCCCTCCTCCCTCCGCAAGCCGGAGGTTATGAACAGCCTGAACGGCTGCGTCACGTGTACGTTCGTCAGCGCGCATAACCTCGTCCTGGTGTTTGCGGTAGACGCGCACCGGCTGGCCTGCGAAAGGATGCACACCGCCGGGCGGTACAAGTGTATGCAGAAGTCCTGTCAATGTATTTATAAATCCGGTAGCTTAGTTGACAGAGGCCGGGTTGAAGACCGGGACACTTTGGTAGTTCGCAGTTGAACAGATTGTGAGAGATTTATTGAGTAAAATTATTACCGCCAAACTGAAGGCGGCAAACCATAACATGTGACTGGCTGACAATGCCAAATTCATTAATTAGGTCAGTCGTAAATAATTGGTAAATCAGTCCTATCGACATATAATAAATGACGTAACTGTCATATCACGAGTAACTGCTGTCAGAAATTATTCTAACCGTTATTGTAATGTAAAGCTCCCCCTAATTTCAGAGGTAGTTACCAATAAAGTCACTAGTGAGGTAGAAGTCACAAATATATTCTAACCTTATCACTAGAGTCATAGGGCACCTCTAATGAGCAAAGGCATAAGCATCCTCAGTAATGCTTACTTGGACTGATGTCCAGACAGTCTGTCTGCCCCCTTCTTGAACAAGGAGGGGCTAGCGATTTTCTTTGAGAGAACATCGGCGCGATTGTCTGCTGACGGGACCCAACGCATCATAACCTCCCCCTTCCTCATCGCCTCAGTCAAATGGTAATGCCTCAGAGCAATATGACGCAGCTTCTTACCAAACACCGATTCCGGCGCAGTACACACCGTAGCCTGATTGTCGACATTGAGGGTCGGCGTCGCCATCAACTCGTCTTTCAATGGGTTTTCATCCGACCAAGGCAGAGCCCGAATCATATTACGCACCGACTCAAGATCATGCAACACCTCCGAAGCCGCATAGGTTTCACTCTCTTGCGTGCCTGTGGCCAAATGCTTCTGATTGGAAGCCCTCACCATCACAGGCCCATCCGCCAGGAACACCACACCCCCTGTTCGCGAGTACATGCGACTTCCATTTCCTAAGGACGAATCTGAGTCCGCCTCCGGCGTACGGTTGCCCTTCGACGAGAACTTAACACCCCTGTTCTTGACGAACAGGAAATAGCGCAATAGCTGCTCCGCCGCTCGATAATCGAACTCGCTCCTGTCGGACTGATGCTCAGCCAGGTAACTCAACGGAAGAACCGACTCCGGGCAACTCGCTTTCAAGTAGATGTAACTCCCTACAATCTCCTGTGGCGAGTACTCCCCCAGCGCCGGCACCATCTTCGATCCCTCCGGCAACCACGGCGTCTTGGCCGGCATCCATGGACGCCCGTCGCTTCTCTTGAACCTTGCCATCAACGTCTCCGTAATACTATACCCGCGTTGGTAGATAGATACGGTGTATTCTCCACCCTTCCTACTAACCTCAAACTCAAGCGAGAGGAACTGTTTGACCGGGCCTAGATCCTTCACGTTCCCCCACTCCTCGTTGAGCTTCTCCACATACTCCTTTCGGCTTGCCTTAGACGCTGCAGCATGAATGTTGTCATCGACATGGTACGTCAATACTTCAGTCTTCTTCGTCTCAGGATCAATCCTTCCGAACATGACCGAGTGGTTCGACCGTCTCTCGCTTTTCAAAGTCGACAAACCTTGTTGGGACCAGTGGTTGCCCCGGAGGCTTCTCTGACACATGACGCTCCACGATAGCACCCAACCTGAGGTGCTTGTCGATGTCCTTGAACCTTGAGTCGTTAAATTTGCCTGAGGCAGTAGCCTCTCGATGAGGAATCGGGACCGTCACCAAGTATGCACCAGAGCGGAAGTTAGTTGGCTTCGTTGGCTTCCTGCTCCTCACCCCTGCAACTATGTTGGATGTGTCAATGATGTTACCTGTCCACACCACTGGCACCCCCCTTGCATCTCTCTTCTGGTCCGCTCCAGCACGACCCTGCAATGCTCCTGAACGAGGCAAAGGTGCACCAGCAGCTGCCCTTCCGACCTTCCCATCAGTAGCCCCTGCTCCCACCTTTCTGGCACGACCACTACTCGACCCCTCGTCCCCAACGACCACCAGCTCCACAACCCCAGCTTCGTCAGTTGGAACACCATCACGTGCAGAAAACACTTCCGGTCTGTCCGCCACGTCTTCCACTATGCACCCCTCTTCCCCGGTATCATTTTTATCTTCACCAGTTACCACTTCCAGCAATTTGTCTAACAGTCGCTGTTCACTTGCAGTAAAAAATGCACCGGGTTTTTCGCCCTTTTCGGCCCCCTTCTCTCGAACTGGGTTGGCAGTTTGGAAGCTGTGTTGCAGTGACGATGCCATCTTGTCCCGTGGGTAGAGAGTAGGCCAGCCATGTACAGTAGAGTCCCTGACGACCATGTCCGCCGTCGTCACCAGCTTACCTTTGTAATAACTCCACACCTTATAGGCTGACTCCTCTGTGCTCACCCCCATGAACACTCCCAGCACTCCCTTCTCTTGGCCCTTCTTGCCACCCTTGTAGTACACACATAAGCACCCAAAAGGCTTCAGGATGGAGAAGGGTGGAGCTGGCCTTTTGTAGAACATCTCGTGCCTCGTCATCTTTGCCCCTGCTCTCGCTTGCATGTTGATGAGAAAGATAGCATAGTCGACCGCCAGAGGTAAGAAGTAGACAGGCACACTCCTCGCGGTTAGCAACGTAGCTGCCAATGAGAAAACAATGTGAATCCCTGCCTCAGCATACGCATCCTTATTAGGGTCCGCACGAACGGGTAACCGGGGCTCAATCCCCTCACTTCTGAGGAAATCTTTCACCGCATTCGAGATCCACTCTTTGTCCGTCCGGAACTGTTTCATGTCGTTCCCCGTCTGGGTCTTCGACCACACCCTCACAGCAGCCAGCTGCTTGACAACAATGTCTGATGCCCTCGTGTGGTTCGAATGCCCTTTCAGGTATCCAGACACGTTCTCCACAAACAACAGGCAATACGGCGTGTTGCCGTACAACGGAAACGGTATACGACCGGTACCATCTGCACTCCAGTCCTCTCCCGTCTTTGCACATAGCGTTAGCGACGCCCCCTCAAATGACGAGTGCTTAGTAATCTTAGTGGTAGAACAGGCCAAGCAATCACACCTCAGGGTGGACGCCTTTCCCTTCGGTGTCAGCCCATTTTGCTTCAAGCATTGACGTGCCATCGTCTCCCCGAAGTGAAATATGCCAGTTATCTCACTCATGTCCACCGTAGTACTTGGTTTCATGCTGGTAGACCAAAACGCAGTGTTGCATTCGGGAACGGTGAGCATTCCTTCTTCTCTTTCCTCCATCCAGGTGGGTTCGCCACGTGAAATCGGTATTGACACGTATCAGCATCGAAGCTCCCAGTCAAAATCTTTTCGCATGCCTCTACCATTACCTTCTTCCTCATCACGAAGAATTCGTCATCTTGCATTACTATTGTGTAACCCGTTCGCTGTAGGCGACCAGATGAGAATAGCGTACGATCAAGGGTAGGTAAGACGTAGGTCCCCCATCTCCACCTCCTGCTGCCCACCTTCTCCATTCATGCCTGTAAACGACGTATCCCCCATCGCCACAGTTTTGATGAGCCCAGAGATCCCTCTCACTGCCACCCCCTCCTCCTGTCCAATCTTGCTTAGGGCGTCTTCTATCGGAATCATGTGCTGCGACGACCCACAGTCAAGATAGACTTCATACAGGTCCTGCCCGCCCATTACTCCATCTTCAAAAGCCATGTGAGCTGTAGGTCCCCTGTCTTCTTCTCCACCAGTAAAGGTACTTCCTCCATCGCGATGCAGCCCTCCTTCTTGCATAGACCTCCCTTCCTCGGTCATTTCCACATCACCATCTTGTGCATTGTCGCTAACCAACTACGTAGGCGGCGTGTTTGGTGGCTTCTTTTCATCATCCATCACATTCCGGGGTACTGGATCACCTCCACCGCCCTCTAGTGTGATGACCGTTCGCTCCTCTTCCCATCGTCCAACTCGTCTTTCACTGTAAGCCGACTCCCCCTGTCCTGCAATCACATCACTAGTGCCACCACTTCGACCCAATGTCGTAGCTGATGTGTTTAGCCCAGCACGCCGTTGCGCCAACGCCTGCTCTGTAGCCGCCTCAATCGAAGAGAGTTAATATACCCAGGGGAAGTAACGTTCTTTGGCACGTAGCAACACCCGTTCCGGTTCCGAGGTCACATGCCTCTTCGCCTCTTGCAGTATGTCCCAGCTCGCCTGTACATACTCGTTTGCTTCTTTGGGCGGGCCCATCAGCAGCAAGATGTCGTTGTACCTCGGTTGTAGCGCCATAGCACTCTCCCCCACGTCCGGTCTGACGGTACAATACCTCAGCAGCCTTCTGTAGGCCACATCCCCTCTTCGTCTCGTTTCATTCAGACTATGAGGTCCCAACCCCGAGGCTCGCGGCCACTCTCGACGACTTTAGCCCAGTCTTCCTTGCCTTCGTTCTGCGTCCATTTGCAGAACTCCTTATGGGCTGGGTAGTCGATTCTCTGGCACCCTCTATCGCAGTACGCCACCATTTTGCATCTAGAGCACATCTTGGGCTTGGCAAGCTGGGTGACACTACACGCTTCACATTCCAAGGGTACCGGCGTGTCTTTGCCACATGGTTCAGCCCCCGACAGTCCACTAGCCCATTGCTCCCATTCGTCTGGAGAGATGCGGAGATTGTAGTACCACTTCCACCAATGCAGCTCCGCCAGGGGAGCATTGTTGAACACACCGTACAGAAGTCGGCCACGTTCACCGTCCCATTGCTTTGGTTCCCTTCAGCCTCGCTCTCCGGTGGTGCCACAAAAACGAACCTCGTCTCATTCTGAGCCATAAATGCATACCCGCACGTCTTCTCACCCTTCTTAGGTATCACCCGCAGTCCCGAACCATCCGCCGCCGGAGCCAGGTACTCCTCCTCACCCACTGCATATCTTGGAACAGGATCAACCATCGTTGCTCGCCTTTGACGTCTTAGATCAAACGCCATACACGACACGGCCGCGGCGGGGGGGTTCCTCGGGGCACCAGAACCTTTGCGTCCTTGGTCTCTCCCTCCATTTGCCGCGACATCTTTCTTCGGTTTTTCTTCCTTAGGAATTTTCTTGCGGTACCTGTCCTTGAGCGTTGGGCACGACTTGCCTACATGCTCGTGCCCAGGTATGCGACACTTCTCCATGCACCTGAAGTACTTGTGGCCTTTTGAACAGTTGTAGCACTCCAGCTTCGGCCTATCGCTCTTGCCGCCCTTATCCCCCTTGTCGCTCTTGCCAACTTTCGCTTGCCCGTTCGCCCACATCGCCGCCTCCTCTTTGGTAGCCATCCTCTGCTCTTCATTAGCGATTACTCTCCTTTCGAAGGCCGCTTCGAAGTCGTCCCACTCCAGTGATGGATTGGTAACTTGCGCATCCAAGAACGGCTTCCACAAATGCTTCTCTGCACACTTTGCCAGGGCGGTCTTCACGAACTGCATCTGTGACACTGACCGGTTCACCATGATCCTCTAGGAACTCACAATGACTCATAAAGTCCCTCAGCTGTGCCATCATATCATCTTTAGCATTAAATTGCCAGTTGCTTACGATGCTGTTCCTTTTCTGCTTCTGGTGGGCCGCATTCCCTTGGTAGCGTTGACGCAGGATGCCGACGAGCTCCTCCGGTCGCAGCGCAGGCTCTCTGACCAAGTGTCGGACAATCCTCTCCGCCGGCGATCCGTACTCTAGCGCTTTGTACAACCACATGAAGATCTGCGCCCTTCTGGCTATGATCTTCCGTCGCTGTTGCATGGTCAAAGTAATGCCATCTCCTGCCCCCTGTCCAGCTTTTGCGTCCGCAGGAGCCTTTGCCTCCCTCGCCTTAGCCTCTCTCTTGTTCTCCTTCCGGTCCCCGTAAGCCGCATCCGGTGCTCCCGCCGCAGGCTCAGCTTCAATCTCGGACCGCCATCTCAGTACATCAGCCAAAGGCGCGACATATTCCCAGCATTCGACCGAGGACAAATCCGCCCTTGCCTGCGCAAACCAGTCATCCCAGCTTCTCCCCTTAATACCATCGATGAACGCAGGCGCCTTGCCTTGCAGGATCACAGTCGCCGCATCCTTCGTCACAGAAGCACTCATAACCCAATGTATTTATAAATCCGGTAGCTTAGTTGACAGAGGCCGGGTTGAAGACCGGGACACTTTGGTAGTTCGCAGTTGAACAGATTGTGAGAGATTTATTGAGTAAAATTATTACCGCCAAACTGAAGGCGGCAAAACCATAACATGTGACTGGCTGACAATGCCAAATTCATTAATTAGGTCAGTCGTAAATAATTGGTAAATCAGTCCTATCGACATATAATAAATGACGTAACTGTCATATCACGAGTAACTGCTGTCAGAAATTATTCTAACCGTTATTGTAATGTAAAGCCTGTGACGTCGGGGACGAGTACCCGCTGGCGCTGCTGGACACCGAAAAAATGTTCATCGGCCCGCTGCCGTCGGCGGAGGCCAAGAAACGCCTGCACCTCATGGAGAACAACCGGGTGGTCAAGGGCGCGCAGTACTTTAGCAGGACGAGCAGTGAGGACTGCTCGCCCGAAATGTTAGAGAAGCTCAGGGGCGCCCTGCAGGCCGACCCGCTGAGAGAGCTCCCGGAGACGCGCAAGATGTTTACGAAGCTACGGGACTCTGTGGACAAGCGCCTGCGCGCTGGTGAACAAAAGCAAACCAGCACCAGCAGCCAAAAGAAGCAGAAAGACGTTGATGATGATCCGGGCCTGTCGACCGCGCTGTACCCTAGAGCGGACTTCCGGGTCGGGGAGCTCTGCAAGCGCTACACCTGCCTGGCGGGGCCCTCGCATGGTGGACACGGCCTTTCGCCGCACTTCCAGTCCGTGCAGCTGCTACTGATTGCGTCCTCGTGCTACACGCTGGAGGATCCCTTCTCGTCGCTGCGGCGGCTACTTGTCAATAGGCTGTCCCGTTGGCTGGGCGCGGAGGGCTGCGCGTTGGGGGTCTTGTTGTACCTAGAAGAGGACGAGGTGTGCAGTCTGCACGGGCTGCAGCACCTGGAGGTCTGCTCGGCCAGCCCCTCGGCGTTGGTCATGCTAGAGGAACAGTGCGCTGTTGCACATGGCGGCTGGGCGCCGGACCGACGCCAGCACCCGGTGACGAGGCTGCTGGATGTCGTGACCGAGCACCCCCTGTGGGGCGACGTGGACCGCCAAACGAGTGATCAGTGGGCAGAGGCCTGCGTCGAGCTGTACCGCCGCAGGCTCAAGCCGATCCATGACCTGTTGCAGGAACCCGGACAGGCAGAGATAGGGAAAGCCCTCACGTACTTACAAAACATCTGCGCCAGTGTGGGGCCTGATAGTTAAATTCCGGGGCATGCACGTACAGGAAATCGTGGCCCGCGTGGACCGCCCCCGTCACGCCCAGTCGCAGCTTGTCACCGACGAGGCTCAAGAGCTCCTGGCCCAACCTCTGCGTCGGCGCTATGGTCGCAGGCCGGCCCGCCCTACAACAACTACGCGTTTGAAGCGCCCAAGAACAGGCTGCACGGTCTGGCAGCCCACTGGAACTCGGCGTGCGTGGATGAGCTGGCGGGGCTGTCTACCCCTTCGTCCGCGCCCCTGCCGAAGGCCTTCCTGAGCCTCAAGCGGGAATTCAGGGGGCAGGAGAGCGCGCCCGGGCGCGCCCGGGGGGGAGGCCGTGCCCGGCCTCTACGTAGAGGGCGACTGGGTGTGTCAGCTCCCGCCCCGCGCCGTTGCCGGCCCCGCGACTCCCCTCCCGGCGGAAGACGATTTGTCCGAATCTTTACTTTCCCCCGGCGCCAGTGCAGAGTCGGACCAGGTGCCGGTTGCTACTTTTATTCCGCCAGACTAGCTACCTTTCTGTTGTTTGTTGTTAAAGCGACTTTTGTAAGAAAAGAAGAAAATTAAAAGACCACAAGTGACTTTGAAAAACAAAATTTGTTAGCATTTTTTTTTTCCATCTCTTCCATCTCTTCCTGTGAGTCTTGGCAATTTTCCAACGCGTACTGTTCGACCACCCGGAGGACGTCATCGCCATTTAGCGGGGGCTTGAGGGTCCTGTCCCCGGAAGCCAGCCGGGCGTGGTCTTGCAGGACCTTGAGGCAGCCAAGGCGTCTGTCGAAAAGTTGTTCGCTGCTCAGGCAGGCGCTCAGCACACTGTCCTCGCCATCCCGGCCCCGGGGCGACGCGCCCGCGAGCAACCAGAAATTTAATTCTTCTGGCTTGGCTTGGTCGGCGGCGTGCCACGCTAGCGTGGCCTCGGTCTGGTTCCGCACTAAGGCGTCAACGTTAAAGCTCAGTAGGCGCAGGGCGTCGGCTAGGGCTATGGTGTGGACACATTGCAAGGCGGTCTCCACAAACAATGGCTGTTTTATAATAATGTTCTGTAGATAAGTAGTGGTTTCCTGTCGCTGCTCTGTGTGCAATCGAACCAGCAGCCAGGTTAGCCCACCGGATGCTATTTGCGTTGCCTTACTGCTCAGGTGATCTTTGCGGCCCGACATGACGTCGCCGTAAATCGCGTTCTCAAGATTTCTTGAAGGATGTTTCATCCCATCAATTCGGGTTGTTTGCTGCTCAGTCAGAACGCCAAAAGATTCCGGCCTGAACTGGAGGACGCGGAACGCCGCCTTTAGCCCCGGAGATTCCTTAGCCACCAGTTCCTGAAAGGGCATGTTGTACCACAGGACCCACGCCAATAGGTCTTTCGGGATTGAGAAAGTTCGGAAGAAGGTGCGGTACAACAACGCGCTGGCGCCTCCCCCAAGTCGAGCTCCACTAACCATACATAAACTTGTTTGTGTTGAACCTCCCTCCAAAAAGTGGCACGGCTCTCGAGCTTGTCCAGCAAAAAGCGTTTGACCAGTTCATAAACATCACCGGCAGGCTGTGACGTAGAGATTTCGTGTCGTTGGATGAGATATCGCTCAAGTTTCTGATAAATCTGGTTCGAGACCTCAGGGCGGCTGAAGTTAGGCATAAAATCAGACTCCTGCGTGGTGTGAAGGAATGGAAAGGACTTTCCTTGGGTTTTTTCTTGCTTTTTTTATTTTGTAAATACTGAAAATAGACCCCAAGAAGAAAAAAAGTTTTTTTTAGAGGAAGAGAGCGAGAAAAAAGGAACAGAGAAAAAAGGTTGGGAGGGGGGGGGGGGTGGTGTAAGGGGAGCGAGGAAGGGGGGGGGGGGGGGGCGGGAGGAGTGCGAGAGCACGCTGGTTCTTTTTTTGGGTTTTTTTGGGGGGTTTCGCGCTAAACTTTTGTAAAAAAAAAGGGAGAGGGTGGGGGGGGGGGGGGGAGGGAGGAAAGAGAGAGCGAGCGAGGAGGAGGGGGAGAGCGGAACGAGAGAGAGCGAGAGAGAGTGCAAAAAAAGGCCGCTTTTCCAAATCTTACCGCTGTCCAGTACCGACGCTCTCTGTTTTTTGTTTTCTTTGTAAACCTCCCCAATTCTCCTCGCGCCCCCCCCCTCTTTTCCCCACACTTTTTTGTCCGGGCTTTCTTTTTTGTTTTTGTCTTCCTCCTTCCCTCCCTCTTCACCCTTTTGTTTCATGGCAAGTTCTTGTTTTTTTTTCTTTGCACTCAGCTTTCTTCCCCTCCCCCCCCCCCCGCCCTTTTTTTTCTCCCACATGAAAAGCATTTAATTCTTGGCAGCACCAGGGTTTTTTTTCAACAGCAATTAGTAAAAAAGGAAAAATTGAACATTCTTTCTTTTGTGTCAGAAATAAGCTATTACTGGTCTTTAAAAAAACAACAAAAAAGCGACCTCCTTTTTACCACTCTAGCACAAGAAAAAAAAAAATGCGCGTGCCGGTGGCGCCCTGGCTCGTCGTGGCCCTTGCCCTCGCAGGCGCCCTGTGTCCCTACCCAGTTCCCGTGCCCTCTAGTGGCGCGGTTTTTGTAGTGAACGCGGCGGTGGACGGATCGACGTACGAACTGCCGTTCTTGCCCGACGCGAATGTGGCCGCACGCCGGCGCTTGGCCAGCAGCTTCCCTTACACGGTTAACTAGGGGGACGGCACGGCGGCGGACACGTGCGACAACGCCGTGCCGTGCAGCCATCTGTACGCGACCGCCGGAAACTACACAATTACGCTAACTGGCGACACACACACACCGTGACACACACACACACACGCACACACACACACACACGCACACACACACACACACACACACACACACACAACATGGACATTTGTGCCGGGGAGTCAATGTTCACGTCTCGTCTATGTGCTAGTCGGTGGTTACAGTAGTCAGTGGGACTCCTGGGTAACTTTGTAGTTGGACTCCAGGCGGGCAAACTCTATAGCAAGTGCGGGGACTCCAGGGCAAATGTTATCTCTGCTATGCATGTGATTTCTCACATTGCATAGTAGGCGGTCTGGTTGGGCAGACGTGTCGAATTCCGAACCTTAATCAGGGCAAGGATGCAGATTTAACTTTTATATTAATAAATAGTCACTATTTATTCACAGGGGTTTACCGGACCACCAATATGAGTTCGTCGTGTAATTACCCCTTGAGATTGCATCCAAACTCACAGTCGGAGAATACTTGACTCTTTGAAACAAACTGATTCAGCAACAAAACAAACCGTCAAAAGGGAGATTAGTGGCTGAAGCCATGCCGGGGAACGGGTCACGGCTGATTGCGATAAATGCCTTAAGCACGTTCGGCCCGCACTGTTTAGTTATATATTAAAAATAGGGTGTGAATTCCCGCGAAGTTGTGACTTTTTCGGTGCACACAGAACTTGATCACTTATTAATATATTTCTAGTATTAATCTTTGTCGTGTTCCTCGGAGGCTCACGTAGGCGGCTACAATATATTAATATTATACATATTATTCCTAGGATTTTCGTTACGATTTCTTGTTAACTTATAACTATTTGGTTACCATTAATAACTGTAATATTTAAATGTGAGAGAACATATTGGTAGGATTCGTTGGGTGTTACACTTATTAAAGCTTTTTTTTTTCAACTTTTTTTTTTTTTTTTTTAATTTTTTTTTTTTTTTTTTACGCAATCACTCAGGCCTGAGTCTTTTAATAGAAACTTGCCACTCGGCGGCCCGGGCGTAGGAAGATGAAGTGTGAGAAGGAAAGGTAAACAAAAAGGATGCTCCAAAGAGTCAAAACGAGGGGCATGTATACAATGAAGGCAAAAGAATAAAGCGTAAAAAAAAGAAAAGAAAAGAAAAGAAAAGAAAAAGAGGGAGAGACAGAGAGACTCGGAGGGGGCAACAGGAAAAAATCAAATAAAACCTGTAAGGAAGAGAGGACTCCGAGGGAGACCACAACAGAAGGGGGGAACGCTGGACGCGGCAAGGAAAGGAGGAGACGAGTCTGAGACTCCAGAGGAAAGAAAAAGACTCCAGGTGAAAGGAGAACAAAAGGAAACAACTAGGAGAAAAAAAAAAAAAAAAAAAAAAAAAAAAAAAAAAAAAAAAAAGAGCCAAGGGAGGGACGCAGGAGTATAAAGCGACGCAGAAAAGAGAAAGAAACAAGGAAAAGGCAAGAGGGAACTGAAAAAGGAGAGCTAGCAAAAAGCGTATGGAACTAGCTTTGTTACTGCAAACTGTGTTTGGTGTGAGTTCCTGACCAGTATATTTAATATAGTGGTCTAACAGATCCTATCCATTTAATAACTGTTAGACTCGAGACAAAGCTTTGACGACTGGAGACTCACAATCTACGATTCACACTCGATCGTAAGTTGCATTCAAGTCTGCAACGAGTACGAAATTACGTAAGTAAACGAAGTGACCGCTCTGCTATTTAGTGGTATTTCACCTGCTATCATCGAGTCAGGACTCAATGCAGCCATAGTGTTCTTTACTAAGAGTTCGTTGTACTTGACTAACTGAAGAGTTGTATACAAACTCACATTTCTTAATGGTCGCTCCCTTTGTCTTGGTCGCCGAGAGGCCAGCGCACGTGCTGTCTGCGCGCCGCCTGCGGATTTCCTGTTTGGGCAGCGTCGGCGATGCTTTCGCAAGTCGAGAACGCATCCTATCACCAGCACCGTACATTTATCAGGCCCCGTGACACAACGGAGAGTAGGGTTGTGTGCATAAATTTGTTCATATCTGTGCGTGTGTAAGGCTTCAAGCATGCACCTGTCCTTCCTTCGGCAGGGAGCTAAACTTCCTTGTCACCTCCCCAAACCTCAAACCCAAGTGCAGGCAACAAGTTACATGCTGAGACAAACGTGGCTACCTGTCCCGAGCTTATCAACCTGGCACCAAGCTCCCAAGCACTCTACTGCATTGAGATTATCAAGACAAGAGGAAATGAAGGCATCCAGCAGTCGAGCAGGCAAAGAAAAGGAGGGGTGATGGGTGGTACCACTGCAAGGAAAGTTTGGGGGTGCGAACTTGAGTCTACACACACACACACACACAACACACACACACACACACACACACACAGGAGCAAGCATGTAACACCCATAGCATGTGTGTGCTGTTGGCATGAGCGACCAAAGGAGACATACAGAACGAGAGAAGCGAGCGATGAAAGGCAACGAAAGGATAGTTGTATATTGCGCGCCCAGCGTACACAAAGCAACTTCCAGTTTCCAACTTATGCATCCACCAACAACACACGAGCATATACAACATACACCTCAGTCAGAAAGCAGCATGAGATTATCGAGAGCGTGTGTGCGCAATAGTGCATGATGCACATACAGATATACGGTATGTGCATTTCTGTATGTGTGAGTCTGTGTCTACGTGAGCCACCTGATAATCTACGTAGGTGAGCCCGAAGCGCGTAGAGTAGCCGTCCGCCCATCTACGCACCACACATTTTAGTAAACATCTACACCACGCGGTTTTGCAGGAAACACAATGTCATAACCGATGGATGCATGTGGCACGTATCAAGAGCGGCGAAGAGCTTACTCGTAGTTGTCGAGGATGGACCAGGCGAAGTAGCCAAGCACCCTGACCCCTGTACCGCCCAGCGACAGCGCACAGAGCAGCCACACACACAAACACACAGAGCTCACACAGGCTAGGCACACGGCAGCCAACAACAGTAGACGCAGCGGGACAGAGACCCAAACACAACGTACAGACATAAAAAGGTAGTCAGAGACAGACACCAGCACATAGACAGAAGAGAGCTAGATAGACAAAAAAAAGAGATAAGAATACACGCTAACATACAGCAGAAGGATGAAGGAGATGCCAACCATTTTGATAAGCGCCCGCACTCATATTACCTACGTGGACAGATACTGTGGCTAGATCATCCAGAATACATGTTACCGATGTAGGAGCGATAGTAGTTGCAGCGGACCTGCCCGACACGCCACGGCAGGACACACACACACGTACACATAGCACACCGCGCACACGCCTCCACCCCCTTCCCACCTCCCGTCCTCTCCGCCCACTGCATACATGCACTTCGGACATGCGTAACACACGCGCTTAGCCAGCATGGATACAGGAGATTCGAATTCTGCTGATTCCAAGGCCTGCTCAGCCTGTCGTCCACACGTCTATCCTCTGTGCCTGCCTCTTGCCAGTCTGTTTGTTTTCTGTCAATTTGCCTTGAGCTATTTGTCAGGCTGCTGCACTGTGCTGCCTGTTTGTTGTGTGCGCTTGCTGGCTGTGCGGGCGACCAGGTCATTCAGATCTTGCTCGAGCGTGGTGGTGTCGTTGCCCCTGCGTAGCACGCACACGGCACATGCCACCCCTGGAGCACCTCACCCACCGGGCCCGAAGAGAAGAGACAAATGTGGGCACAGACACCCAAGACGCACGAGCAGAGGTATACATTCGAGCGACAGGTAAAGAGAGAGAGAGAGAGAGAGAGAGAGAGAGAGAGAGAGAGAGAGATAGGAAAAAAGAGCGACGAAGAAGAAGAAAAAGAAGAGAGAGAAGAGGAAGGGACAGAAGAGAGAGGGACAGAGGAGAGAGGGACAGAAGAGAGAGGGACAGAAGAGAGAGGGATAGAAAATGGAGAAACAGGAAAAAAGAGAACAGAAAAGAGAGAAGAGAAACATAAGAGAGAGAAACAGAAGAGAGAGAAACAGAGGAGAAAGGCAGAGAAGAGAGGGGAAGAGAAGAGAGGGGAAGAGAAGAGAGGGGAAGGGAAGAGAGAGGAAGGAAAGAGAGAGGAAGGGAAGAGAGAGGAAGGGAGAGAGGAAGGGAAGAGAGAGGAAGGGAAGAGAGAGGGACAAACGGAAGGAGAGAGAGAGAGAGAGAGAGAGAAAAAGAGAGAAAGAGAAAGAGAGAGAGAGAGAAAGAAAATGAGAGAGAGAGAGGGAGAGAGAAAGAAAGAAAGAAAAAAGAAAGAAAGAAAGAAAGAGAGAGAGAGAGAGAGAGAGAAACAGAGAGAGAGAGAGAGAGAGAGGAGGGAGGAAGACAGACAGATAGATAGATAGATAGAGAGAGAGAGAGAGAGGGAGAGAGGGAGAGAGAGAGAGAGAGAGACACAGAGAGAGAGAGAGAGAGAGAGAGAGAGAGAGAGAGAGAGCAAGGAGGTGGTGGGCGACCAGCCATTTTCGGTGACGACGAAGGCTACGCCGGGGTACCTGCCGCAACGGCGCCATACACATGTGGGCCCAACGCATTCTCACTGTGCGCGCCAGATGCATGCGCCGTCGAGGGCGGGCTGTGCCTGCTGCCTGTTCCGTGCGTGTGCGCATTCATGTATGTGAGTTGAGTCTGCGTGTTGCGGCGTGCTGCTGCAGAGAGATGGTGAGCCACACGTCTACAGCGGCGGCCGAGAGAGTTGTGCGTGTGGCAGCTCTGTGCGTGGACATGAGCACCAGAGAGAGAGAGAGAGAGAGAGAGGAGAGAGAGAGAGAAGGGGGGGGGGGGGGGAAAGAGAGCGAGCGAGAGAGAGAGAGAGAGAGAAGAGAGAGAGAGAGAGAGAGAGGAGAGAGAGAGAGAGAAGAGATAGATAGATAGATAGATAGATAGATAGAGAAAGAGAGAGAGAGAGAGAGGGAGGGAGGGAGGGAGAGAGAGAGAGGGAGAGAGAGAGGGGGGGGGGAGAGGGGAGAGAGAGAGAGAGAGAGAATAGAGAGAATAGAGAGAGAGAGAGATAGAGATAGAGATAGAGATAGATAGATAGATAGATAGGTAGATAGATAGATAGATAGATAGAGAGAGAGAAGTGTTGGCATGCCTTTTGGAGAGCCAGTTCTGCTGGGCCGCGAGCCCCGGCGGGTAGGAGAACAGCCTGCAACAAAGCGCACGCACAACACACTGCGCACATGCATACACAGCGAGACATGTCATACAAAAATGTGTACGTTTTGCCGATTACGTATAACGAATACATATTTGAAAACGTATTATACGTCTATGTATGAAATGTGATAACATGCATTTGCGTTCTTATGCAATATAATGAAGAAAATGTGTGAATGGGCATATATACAAATTTCCATTGTACATTATGTAATGTATATTGAGTGTGCTTGTGTCTATATTTATACCCAAAACACTGCGCACTGCATACATGCACGTGCATGTACATGAAACACACAAAGCATGCATGCAAATACATGCTGATATGGCTTGTACATGTGTAGCCATCCGAGCAAGGAAACATGAGAGGGAGTGGATTGGAGAGTAGGTGGGTTGGGATGGGGGGTGGAGGCATATCCATCGGACAACGAGGCACATCAATTGGACAACGCAAGGGAGAGGAAGAAAGGGGAACGGTAGCGGGATGAGGATCAAGTGGGCAGCCTGACGCTTTGGAAGTGCACTGAAGGGGGCTAGACGATGAGAACGAGGATGGTGTGTGTGTGTGTGTGTGTGTGTGCGTGCGTGCGTGTGTGTGTGTGTGCGTGTGTGTGTGTGTGTGTGTATGTGTGTGTATATGTGTGTGTATATGTGTGTGTGTTGGGCGGTGGGGACGGGTTGCATTGACCAGCCGTTGGAGGAGGGCAGGCCAATTGGGACGCCGCTCGGCCCATAGCTGCGCAGCGCACAAAGCACGCATACATAGACAGATGCATGCACACACACTTCGCCGTGCCCACACGCACAGCCTGGGTGCGTACCCGGAGTTGGAGACGTTGGCGGTGGCCATGTAGCCGAGCGCCATGGCGGAAAACGCCACCGACTGCGAGTAGAAGGAAGTGTAGTGGTTCTGGAAGTACACGCCCGCGTGCGTGCCGCGGATCAGTTGAGCGTCTAGGACAGGCAAATTCGATCCGACGCCAGCCGCCACGCTGACGGGCCACTTGCCGTAGTAGATGGGATCGAAGAAGATGGAGGTCTGGTACTCCATGCTGGTCTGGGCGGCTTGTTTGTCGGCGGCCGAGGCGGGGTCGCGCGCGAATGCCATGTCCCCATTCAAGACTACACCACAGATCGAGTCCTTGCGCACGTTGGTGCTCTGCTGCCAGAGGCGGAAGGCCTTGGCGTGAGCACGCAGCAGGTTATGCGCGGCCAAGAAGGGCTCAGTGCGGTCGTTGCCGTCGAAGCAGACTGCGCGGTCGGAGCAGCGGCCGGGCGCGTGGATGCCGGGCGTGGCGTACCCGATGGAGATGATGGTGAGCGGCTCGTTGAGCGTGATCCAATAGCGCACCAAGGGGCCGAACTCGGCCAGCAGCACCTTCGCGTAGCGCTCGAACTCGTCGGCGATGTCGGGGCACAGCCAGGCGCTGCCGATTTTCGAGCCCTTGGGGATGCAGTCGGCGCGGCTGCGCGCGGCGTTCTCCAGCTGCTGCGGCGTGTCCCAGTGCCACATGGTCAGCGCAACCTCGATGTCAGCCGCGGCCAGCGCCGCTAGCACTTGCCGGTAGTGTTCCACGCCCTCCCAGTTCACCTTGCTGGTCAGCGTCGGCGTGCCGTCCGCGGCCAGCTGCAACTCGTAGCTCAGCACGCGGCTCCTGCAGCCAGCAGACGACAGGGTGTGCGAGCGAGTGTAGGCAAAAGCGCGGTACCAAGAGATGCTCATGCGATAGGCACCAAAGCCATGCGAGGTGAGCAAAGAAATCTGCAGCCCACACCACACAGCAAACATACACAGCAATAGCCGCCGCATCGCAAACTAGCTACTGCAGTAAATGAGAACAGCAGCAGTATCAACAACAACAGCAATAACGACAACAACAAGAGTAATACAACGCAAGCATGATCATACTAATTGCACAACAACAACAACAGCAACAGAAACAACGGAAACAAAAGCAATAACAGCACAACACAACAAAACATCGTATCAGTTTTGGAACAAGAACAACGACAATAACGACAACGAGGATAAGAATGACAACGATAACAACCGTAACAACTTGTTGCTGTGTACGAGAGAGAGAGAGAGAGAGAGAGAGAAAAGAGGAGAGAGAGAGCGCACAAAGTACACACGATCGGAGACATAGAGATGGACCGTTTCGGGATATTTCTGATAATCCATGACAGCGTCTGCTGCATTATCGTGACTGTCAACAAAGGAACAAGCAATCCAACAGCAAGTAAGGAGCGTTATTGACTGGCTGACTGATTGGATAGCTCAACCACACACTCTTCTCGCTCACTTGCGTATGTTGGCCTGTCCATTTGGTTTGCTGGGTTGGATGCTTGCACAGTCAACCCCATTAGCAGAGCTCATGAATGTGTCGAAACAGTCCCATACCTAAAGACGTCCATACACATGAGTGGCCACACAACAACGTG
>WBZZ01002603.1:30000-42500 GCA_019918135.1 Paulinella micropora | reverse complement strand
GGTACTTACCCTGCTTTTTGTGCTTGGTAAATGGATCCCCCCGCTGGGGGGCAGCCAGGAAGGCGAAGGCAGGCCTGAGCCGAGGATGCCTCCTGGTAGGACGCATATGGCCATTTAACTATGCGAGGCTCCTAGATAAGCACTATCTATCTATCTATCTATCTATCTATCTATCTATCTATCTATCTATCTATCTATCTATCTATCTATCCCTGGAGACGGTCTCTGCCACTGGCAACTCAGCCTAGGGTTCAGATCTAACTATCTCCTACAATGACGATTTTGTGTCCGCCGTTAATCGCGCGCAGCGCAAGGGCTAAACAGGCAACCAACTCCTGACCATGGCTGATGAAGTCGGGGCGTGATGCAAAGGGTTGATGAAGTCGGGGTTGTAGAAGGTAACTCACAACGAGCGTGAACTCCTGAAACCTCGACTTGCTCATGGCATCATCTCCTTAGGGCACACGCTCCTGGGGAGTGTTCTAGTGTTGTCCCGTATAGTTCAAAAGGGCTCGGCTACCTTTCGGCTTGAACTGGGCACAGACACCAACCACAGCGAGACAGTGGTTGGTGTGCAGCTTGGCCGGTGCTGAAAGTTCTTGTCCGGGGGTAGTATAGGAGGCCATGGCTTTTCAAGCTAAGCCCCATAGATTAAACATTAAACATATCTATCTATCTATCTCTCTCTCTCTCTCTCTCTCTGACTCTCTCTCTCTCTCTCTCTATCTATCTATCTATCTATCCATCTATCTATCTATCTATCTCTTCCTCTCCTGTGTTGCTCCTTCAACTTGGTGTCCTAATGCACTCTGTCTGCTCTCGATGTTCTGCTCGCGCAGATGGTGTTTCGTCGCTTCATCATGCTTAAGATGTTCCTGGGCGCGGCGGGTTTCGGTCAGCTCATGATCGTGCTGGTCTCGCTCTGCAAGCCCGAAGTTTACACCAAAGTCCGCGCGGGTCCCTCTCACACTTGGCCGCTTGCTTCCTCCTGTCCTGCGCTGGCTTGTCTGTCAGGGCTCTTGCAAGCGCGAGTGCACGTTGCGTGACTCAAGTCTGGCTGCGCGTGCGTGGATGTGGGCATGTTTGGTTGTGCGGTGTGTGTGCAGGCACCATCACCACAACGCTTCAGTACGCCACGACCGCGCTTGGAGCAGCCATGTTGGTATGCCTGCTCTCCCCACCGCACACCCGGCACTGCTCTTTAGCATACAATGCACCGTGCCGCAGCACAGCACGACACACAACACAGCACAAAAACACGTGTGGTGGCCCGCCTACCGAGCTCCTATCTGCTACTCGCTCTATGATTGCGTGTGCGTGTGGGTGTGGTGCAGGGCGTGGGCATGACCGTGTCGGGAGCTTGCCCTGGCATGGTCTTGGCACAGGTGCCCTCCACAGCTCACCACACACACATGCCTTCCTGCCACCCACATGCCAGCAGTCGCAGCGCAGTCACGCGCCGCGTTGACCTAAAGGGCCGCAAGCAAGAGCTGGCGGGAGCGCCCTTGCACCGCCACACGCCTGCACTCAATAGGCCACTCTCACGCAGACATGGCATGGCATGCAGCTGAGAAAACGGTGTAGGTGAGGCGCAGACAAGAGCCAGGCAGGGAGGCAGGCATATAAGAGGGAATGGAGTGGCGGGCAGGGCTACCTCGTGTCAAGTCGCGTGTGCACGTGTGGCGCAGGTGGGCAGTGGCGTGCCCAACGCGCTCTGGACGCTCTGCGGGTACTTGTCTTGCGCGCCCAGCTTTGTCACCTTTCCCGCCTTTCCCATGGCCTCCCCTCCCTGGCTGCCCCGCATCCGGCTGACTGTCGACCGCCTCACTGTCGCGTCTTCTCATGTCGTGCTCTGCTCTCTTTGCTACCCTGCCCTCTTGCCGGTCTTCATTGCGACACCTCTTGTCGCTCTGTCCCTCCTCTCTTTTGTGCGATTGCTCCCTCGTGCCTTGCCTGCTGCCTTGTTACCTTCTCTTCACCCCGCCGCCCTGTTGTCTGGTCTTTCTTGGCGGGCTGCTGCCAGGCTTCTGATATCTGACTGCTGATTGTTGTTGGCCTGCTGTGATGCTGCTGACTCGCAGGCATGTGTATTGTCTACTGGCCGCTGTAGTTGTCTGCTGGGCGCGGCGTCGTACGGAGTGCTGCAGCCCTATTGCCCGCTGGACGCGCACACGCTCTACTTCCGCCAGGGCAAACCCACCAGCGCCACCTCCCTCGACCAATCGTAAAACAGCCCACCCCAGACTCCCCCCCAAACATACACCACACACATACACACGAGCGAGCGAAGAAAGAAAGAGAGAAAGAAAGAAAAAAAAAAAAAAAAAAAAAAAAAAGAGAGAGAGAGAGAGAGAGAGAGGAGAGAGAGAGAGAGAGAGGGAGGTAGAGGCGGCACGAACTGGCGGCTGGGTTGCGGGACATGTGTGGTGGATGGTGTTGGCAGGACCGGCGTGGCCTATCAGAAGTTGGCTCTGGGCCTGTCGCTGATCATGCTGGCCTTCGTGGCCTTCCTGGAGGTGCCCACCGACCAACTCGCACACACATCGCACACCAACACCCCGCACACACAGAGCGCGCCCACGCGCCCCCCCCCCCCCCCCCTCCCCCAACACACACACATACGGTATGTGTGCTTGTGTGTATGTATGTTCTGTTATGTATGTATGTGTGTGTATGTAATGTATGTATGTATGTATGTATGTGTATGTATGTATGTATGTATGTACGTACGTTCGTACGTACGTACGTACGTATGTATGTATGTATGTATGTATGTATGTACGTACGTACGTACGTATGTTAGATAGGTAGGTAGGCAGGTAGGTAGGTAGTTAGGTAGGTAGGGAGGTAAGGTAGGTAAGGCATGTATGCAGTGTCAAAGTATGTCATGCATGTATGCGTATGTGGGCGAGAGGACATCGTGAGGGGAAAGAGAGGGAGGGGTAAGCGAAATGGACAATGCGGAAAAAATATGTGCATGTTACATACAAGAAACCCATAAGTTTCTCTCTCTCTCTCTCTCTCTCTTTCTTTCTCTCTCTCTCTCTCTCTCTCTCTCTCTCTCTCCTCTTTTTCTTTCTCTCTGCAGTGGTGTTTTCCATACGGCGAGGAGCGTCCTGAAGCTTTCAAGCAGATGAGCATCGATCCAAAGCAGTTTATGCTCTATGGTTCGCTCCCCGCCTTGCTGCTTCCTTGCTCCTGCTCGGCCTGCCCGCACCGCCCACGCACACCGCCCGCTCCCCGCAACAGGCGCACATTCACACGTGCAGCAAGCGCAGCCAGGCGGACTGAGCGGTGGGTTGTGTGTCGGTGTGCTTGCAGGCTGGCCGCCCGCGGTGAGTGGGCTGATGATCGGGGCTCTGCAGCTGCCCGCGCTGCTGCTGGTGGGCCACGCGCTCGGCAGCTCCTCCTCCTACCTCACTGCAGGTCGACGCCCCAACCAACGCTACACACACACAAACACAAACACGTCCTCACTGTTTTTTATGATCTCAGCTCGACGCTTTGCCTGCACGCTCATGAGCACATATGTGACATCTGGAGGGTGGTTGGCGCGGGTTGCGAGGCAGAGCAGTACAGGTGTAGAGTGGCGGCAGGCTGGGGGTGACACGCGCGACGTGGGATGAGGTGCGATGGTGTTTGTGCAGTGGGGCAGTTCTGCCCCGACAGTACCTGCGACGCGCTCTCCATGGACCTCATCAAGTCGAAAAAGGGCGGCTACTGGTCAGCCAACAACACACTTACGCCCATGCTACACTAACCCCATTTTTTGGGTTTCGGGTGCGAGAGAAAGCTGGCCTGGGGTGGCTCTCTCGCACCCGAAACTAGACCTTTAGATGGTATAGAACAAACCTAGACATTTACTTCTCAACCGCATCATATAAATAAAGTTACCCAGACGTGTGTGCATGCAACATTTGTTACATGATATTTTATGTATGTATGAATGCAATGAAATGTAAAGTCTATATATACACATTATAACCATTATCCCTGAAAGGTGTTGGGAGTAGGGGGCGGGGGGTTTGGGGGGAGGGGGAAAATGGAAATTGTGTATCCCACCCCCACGCACCCCCCCCCTTTTCCGCACCCCTGTCGGAATAAATCATGGTTTGTGGGAACCAGGAGGAGTTGGGAGCTCATATTTGCAGGGTGGCTAGCCCCAGACTCGATGTTGATGTTGATATATATATTTTTTTTGGAATTCACGCAAATGTTTGCGTTAGGGCAGCCAAAACTTCTTATTTTCTTTCGCACCCCTGTCGGAATAGATCATGGTTTGTGGGAATCAGGAGGAGTTGGGAGCCCATATTTGTAGGGTGGCTAGCCCCAGACTCGATGTTGATGCTGGTATAATATTTTCAGAATTCACGCACATATTTGCGTTAGGGGAGTATCCTGAATGCGAAAATTCCTTGTTTTTTCAGCCTATTTTCTGCACCCTCGTCGGAATAAATCATGGTTTGTGTGAAGCAGGAGGAGTTGGGAGCTCATATGGACAGGGTGGCTAGCCCCAGACTCGATGTTGATGCTGACATAATTTTTTTTTTGAATTCACGCAAATATTTGCGTTAGGGGAGTTTTGTGAATGCCAAAATTCCTTGTTTTTTGGGAGTACTTGCCGGTACCTCCGGCAATGGAACGTACCCTGTCGACGGGGAAGGGGTGGTGGGGGGGGTCCGTGGGGCCCTCTCCCCGGGAACAACAAGCCGGCAATTGTAAGTACCCGTTTTGGTCGCGGGTGGCACCCAAACCAGAAAATTGAGATATTTTTCCACCAGGCGCCGTTTGTGCACACCACAGGGATTTAGCGGCTGGTATTTGGTGTATCTGACACTTCTTGATGAGCTCTCTTCGAAAATATATAAACTGTGGCGCCGGGTGGCGTAAGAACCAGAAGATTCAGGTTTTTGCGCCACCAGGCGCCGTTCGCGCACACCAGAGGGAGTTTGAGGCTGATGTTTGGTGTACCCGACACCTCTCGGTGAGCTCTCTTCGGAGATCCAAAAAATTTGGTGCCGGGTGACACAAAAACCAGAGATTTTAGGTTTTTGTGCCACCAGAGCTTACACTTGCGCTCTGCTGGTACCTCCGGCAATGGGACGTACGGGGGTCCGGGGGGCCCTCCCCCCGGGAACCCCAGCCCTGTAATTGTACGTACCCGAAGCAAATTCGCCGGCAACAAAATGAATGGCTGAGATTGCTCCAAGGCTGTAAAAGTTGTGTATGTGAGAATGAGAGGAAAACCCACTTTGGGAAGAGGGGGGTTGCGCGAAGCGCACCGCAAACCATCCTTTCATTGGCGCAGCCCCTTATTATTATTATTATTATTATTCTTATTATTATTATTATTATTATTATTTTGGACACCGTGATAGCCCAGTGGTCAAGTTCTACCATCTGGGCCCTGTCGCCAGTTCGATTCCCGTCGGTGCCACCAGTATTTTCATTGAACATACCGGTCCGTCTGGAAGTGTTGGAACTGCCCGTGCGGGGGTGTCATTAGAGCCTATCGTCAATTCTTCGTACTCCCCTCACGGGTGAGACGATGGAGGCGCATGTGCAGATTTGCATCAGCCATTGACAGAGAAGCACTATTATTATTATTATTATTATTATTATTATTATTATTATTATTATTATTATTATTATTATTACTAGGGAGTACATAGGCCATCGGTCCTTTCCATGGGCTGATTGGTATAAAGCTCCTAGAGTAATGTTCTATGCCGTCACTTCCTTTATTCCACCGATTGGTGTGGAGACTTTCCTTATGGAATGGAGGACTGGATGCACATGGCCTTTTGGCTCAGCAATTGGCAGGAGATACACTATTATTATTATTATTATTATTATTATTATTATTATTATTATTATTATTATGGACACCGTGATAGCCCAGTGGTCAAGTTCTACCATCTGGGCCCTGTCGCCAGTTCGATTCCCGTCGCTGCCACCAGTATTTTCATTGAACATACCGGCCCGTCTGGAAGTGTTGGAACTGCCCGTGCGGGGGTGTCATTAGAGCCTATCGTCAATTCTTCGTACTCCCCTCACGGGTGAGACGAGGGAGGCGCATGTGTAGAAATGCATCAGCCATTGACAGAGAAGCACTATTATTATTATTATTATTATTATTATTATTATTATTATTGGCCCTGTCGCCAGTTCGATTCCCGTCGGTGCCACCAGTATTTTCATTGAACATACCGGTCTATTTCTGGACCAGTATTTTCATTGAACATACCGGCCCGTCTGGAAGTGTTGGAACTGCCCTTGCGGGGGTGTCATTAGAGCTTATCATCAATTCTTCGTACTCCCCTCACGGGTGAGACGATGGAGGCGCATGTGCAGAAATGCATCAGCCATTGACAGAGAAGCACTATTATTATTATTATTATTATTATTGGACACCGTGATAGCCCAGTGGTCAAGTTCTACCATCTGGGCCCTGTCGCCAGTTCGATTCCCGTCGGTGCCACCAGTATTTTCATTGAACATACCGGTCCGTCTGGACCAGTATTTTCATTGAACATACCGGTCCGTCTGGAAGTGTTGGAACTGCCCTTGCGGGAGTGTCATTAGAGCCTATCGTCAATTCTTCGTACTCCCCTCACGGGTGAGACGATGGAGGCGCATGTGCAGAAATGCATCAGCCATTGACAGAGAAGCACTATTATTATTATTATTATTATTATTATTATTATTATTATTATTAGGGAGTACATAGGCCATCGGTCCCTTTCCATGGGCTGATTGGTATAAAGCTCCTAGAGTAATGTTCTATGACGTCACTTCCTTTATTCCACCGATTGGTGTGGAGACTTTCCTTATGGAATGGAGGACTGGATCACATGGCCTTTTGGCTCAGCAATTGGCAGACGATACATATTATTATTATTATTATTATTATTATTATTATTATTATTATTATTATTATTATTATTATTATTATTATTATTGATGGAGGCGCATGTGCAGAAATGCATCAGCCATTGACAGAGAAGCACTATTATTATTATTATTATTATTATTATTATTATTATTATTATTATTATTATTAGGGAGTACATAGGCCATCGGTCCTTTCCATGGGCTGATTGGTATAAAGCTCCTAGAGTAATGTTCTATGCCGTCACTTCCTTTATTCCACCGATTGGTGTGGAGACTTTCCTTATGGAATGGAGGACTGGATGCACATGGCCTTTTGGCTCAGCAATTGGCAGGAGATACACTATTATTATTATTATTATTATTATTATTATTATTATTATTATTATGGAGGGGTGCACAGTATGGCACCCCACGGGAAGAGGAGGTGGTTGGGCCTCTTCCCACTGGTTTCGAGGCTATGTCGTTGTGTTGGCTCCGAGGCTATGTTGTTGTGTTGGTTCCGAGGCTATGTTGTTGTGTTGGTTCCGAGGCTCTGTCGTTGTGTGGGTTCCGAGGCTATGTCGATGTGGATTCCGAGGCTATGTTGTTGTGTTGGTTCCGAGGCCATGTCGTTGTGTTGTTTTTTATAAGACATACACCACGTGGGATCAAAGGGGTATTTACATTCCGCGATCTAGGGGTGGTGACGGGTTTCGAGGCGTCCCAGATACTTACCACAAAACGTCATCATGCGCTGGCAGACCGCATGAAATGTCTGCTACCCCTGTGAGTACCTCCATGCGGGACCTACCCAGTCTCGTGGAGCTCTCACGCGGGGAAGATCAATCATTTGTAGTTGATTTCCTGCAAGGTACCCGACACTGTGCGGGTAGTAGGACTTTTGGGGCCTTCTGTGCAGGATGGTTAGAGTCACTCTTCCCTCCCCAACATACTCACTGTAGTCCCTGTTGGGTCGAGGGACGGAGGCGCATGGCCCTCGGGCTCAGCCATGACAGATCAATATATTATTATTATTATTATTATTATTATTATTATTATTATTATTATTATTATTATTATTATTATTATTGGGCCCTGTCGCCAGTTCGATTCCCGTCGGTGCCACCAGTATTTTAATTGAACATACCGATCCGTCTGGACCAGTATTTTCATTGAACATACCGGCCCGTCTGGAAGTGTTGGAACTGCCCTTGCGGGGGTGTCATTAGAGCTTATCGTCAATTCTTCGTACTCCCCTCACGGGTGAGACGATGGAGGCGCATGTGCAGAAATGCATCAGCCATTGACAGAGAAGCACTATTATTATTATTATTATTATTATTATTATTATTATTATTATTATTATTATTATTATTATTATTTTGGAGTGTTGACTGTGACATATTTGAGGGAAATCCCGATGAAAAAACCTAGTCACACTTGCTTAACAGAGTTCCAGCCCAATGGCCTCACGGCGTTAAACTGTGACGCCAACTCATAACCCTTTGGTGGTAGATGCTGGGGAGGAGGGTCGTTGCGCGCGTAAAAGATCTTAAACTCCGCATATGCTGGTTGATAGCCCAGGACCCAGCAGACACCAGATGGTTATGGGTGGGGTTTCGAGGCAGCTCTAGCAACCGCGCTTGGTGTATGCACTTGCACATTCGGTGACGTCTTGCAAGAGGTTGCTGGGACTGCGGAATAACCTCGGCTTAGTGCAGTCTTGCCCTCAGGAGCTCCATCGGTGGCCCCGATCATCAGGCGAGAGACTGACACGGGGGGGTGGAGGACCTCGAACAAGGGTATTGGAGGCTTATGTCCGTTGAGGATATGCCATTAGCTGCATCAGTACGCCTCAGATATAGTAAATCTGCCTTGGAGTGTTGACTGTGACATATTTGAGGGAAATCCCGATGAAAAAACCTAGTCACACTTGCTAAACAGAGTTCCAGCCCAATGGCCTCAAGGCGTTAAACTGTGACGCCAACTCATAACCCTTTGGTGGTAGATGCTGGGGAGGAGGGTCGTTGCGCGCGTAAAAGATCTTAAACTCCGCATATGCTGGTTGATAGCCCAGGACCCAGCAGACACCAGATGGTTATGGGTGGGGTTTCGAGGCAGCTCTAGCAACCGCGCTTGGTGTATGCACTTGCACATTCGGTGACGTCTTGCAAGAGGTTGCTGGGACTGCGGAATAACCTCAGCTTAGTGCAGTCTTGCCCTCAGGAGCTCCATCGGTGGCCCCGATCATCAGGCGAGAGACTGACACGGGGGGGTGGAGGACCTCGAACAAGGGTATTGGAGGCTTATGTCCGTTGAGGATATGCCATTAGCTGCATCAGTACGCCTCAGATATAGTAAATATTATTATTATTATTATTATTATTATTATTATTATTGGACACCGTGATAGCCCAGTGGTCAAGTTCTACCATCTGGGCCCTGTCGCCAGTTCGATTCCCGTCGGTGCCACCAGTATTTTCATTGAACATACCGGTCCAGATCTGGACCAGTATTTTCATTGAACATACCGGTCCGTCTGGAAGTGTTGGAACTGCCCTTGCGGGGGTGTCATTAGAGCCTATCGTCAATTCTTCGTACTCCCCTCACGGGTGAGACGATGGAGGCGCATGTGCAGAAATGCATCAGCCATTGACAGAGAAGCACTATTATTATTATTATTATTATTATTATTATTATTTGGACACCGTGATAGCCCAGTGGTCAAGTTCTACCATCTGGGCCCTGTCGCCAGTTCGATTCCCGTCGGTGCCACCAGTATTTTCATTGAACATACCGGTCCGTCTGGAAGTGTTGGAACTGCCCTTGCGGGGGTGTCATTAGAGCCTATCGTCAATTCTTCGTACTCCCCTCACGGGTGAGACGATGGAGGCGCATGTGCAGAAATGCATCAGCCGTTGACAGAGAAGCACTATTATTATTATTATTATTATTATTATTATTATTATTATTATTATTATTATTATTATTAGGGAGTACATAGGCCATCGGTCCTTTCCATGGGCTGATTGGTATAAAGCTCCTAGAGTAATGTTCTATGCCGTCACTTCCTTTATTCCACCGATTGGTGTGGAGACTTTCCTTATGGAATGGAGGACTGGATGCACATGGCCTTTTGGCTCAGCAATTGGCAGGAGATACACTATTATTATTATTATTATTATTATTATTGGCACCGCGATAGCCCAGTGGTTAAGGTCTACCATCTGGGACCTATAGCCAGTTCGATTCTCGTCGGTGCCAGTATTTTCAAAGGATATTTTCTTTGAAAGTATTGGTCTGTCTGGAAGGCTTGGAGCTGCCTTGCGGGGGTGTCAGTAGAGCCTATCGTCAAGTCTTCGTACTCCCCTCGCGGGTGAGACGATGGAGGCACATGTGCAGAAATGCATTCGCCATTGACTGAGAAGCACTATTATTATTATTATTATTATTGGAGTGTTGACTGTGATCTATTTGAGGGTAACACCTGATGATAAAAACCTAGTCACGCTTGTTTATCAGAGTTCCAGCCCAATCGCCTTACGGCGTTAAACTTTGATGCTGACTCAAAACCATTTGGTAGATGATGCTGGGGAGGAGGGTCGTTGAGCGCCCGTCGAAGATCTTAAAATCCGCTATGCCGGTTGATAGTCCGGGAACCCAGTGGATACCAAATTGTTATGGGTGGGGCTTTGAGGTAGTTCTAGCAACCATGCTTAGTGTACGCAAGTGCACATTCGGCAACGTTTTGGAAGGGACTGCGGAATAACCTCGGCTTAGTGTAGTCTTGCCCTCAGGAGCTCCATCGGTGGCCCCTATTACCAGTCGAGAGACTGACTAGGTGGGGATGGAGCACCTCGAACAAGGGCATGGAGGGAAACGGATCGTGCCATCAGCTGCATCAGTACGCCTTAGAGGAAGTATTTATTATTATTATTATCATTATTATTATTCTTATTATTATTATTATTATTATTGACACCGTGATAGCCCAGTGGTCAAGTTCTACCATTTGGGCCCTGTCGCCAGTTCGATTCCCGTCGGTGCCACCAGTATTTTCATTGAACATACCGGTCCGTCTGGACCAGTATTTTCATTGAACATACCGGTCCGTCTGGACCAGTATTTTCATTGAACATACCGGTCCGTCTGGAAGTGTTGGAACTGCCCTTGCGGGGGTGTCATTAGAGCCTATCGTCAATTCTTCGTACTCCCCTCACGGGTGAGACGATGGAGGCGCATGTGCAGAAATGCATCAGCCATTGACAGAGAAGCACTATTATTATTATTATTATTATTATTATTATTATTATTATTATTATTATTATTATTTGGATACCGTGATAGCCCAGTGGTCAAGTTCTACCATCTGGGCCCTGTCGCCAGTTCGATTCCCGTCGGTGCCACCAGTATTTTCATTGAACATACCGGTCCGTCTGGAAGTGTTGGAACTGCCCGTGCGGGGGTGTCATTAGAGCCTATCGTCAATTCTTCGTACTCCCCTCACGGGTGAGACGATGGAGGCGCATGTGCAGATTTGCATCAGCCATTGACAGAGAAGCACTATTATTATTATCATAATAATAATAATAATAATAATTATTATTATTATTATTATTATTATTATACCGGTCTATTTCTGGACCAGTATTTTCATTGAACATACCGGCCCGTCTGGAAGTGTTGGAACTGCCCTTGCGGGGGTGTCATTAGAGCTTATCGTCAATTCTTCGTACTCCCCTCACGGGTGAGACGATGGAGGCGCATGTGCAGAAATGCATCAGCCATTGACAGAGAAGCACTATTATTATTATTATTATTATTATTATTATTATGGAGGCACATGTCCAGGATCTGGATCTGATGCTATAGTCTGAGGAAGCCTATTATTATTATTATTATTATTATTATTATTATTATTATTATTATTATTATTATTATTATTATTATTTTGTGGCACCGCGATAGCCCAGTGGTCAAGTTCATACCATCTGGAACCTGCGATTCCCGTCGGTGCCAGATTTTCAAAGTGTGTTTTCTTTGAAGGTATTGGTCTGTCTGGAAGGCTTGGAGCTGCCCTGCGGGGGTGTCAGTAGAGCTATCGGTCAAATCTTCGTACTCCCCTCGCGGGTGAGACGATGGAGGCACATGTGCAGATTTGCATCCGCCTTTGACAGAGAAGCACAATTATTATTATTATTATTATTATTATTATGGAGGCGCATGTGCAGAAATGCATCAGCCATTGACAGAGAAGCACTATTATTATTATTATTATTATTATTATTATTATTATTAATGGAGGCACATGTCCTGGATCTGGATCTGATGCTATAGTCTGAGGAAGCCTATTATTATTATTATTATTATTATTATTATTATTTGGCTCCGAGGCTATGTTGTTGTGTTGGTTCCGAGGCTATGTAGTTCTGTTGGTTCCGAGGCTCTGTTGTTGTGTGGGTTCCGAGGCTATGTCGATGTGGGTTCCGAGGCTATGTTGTTGTGTTGGTTCCGAGGCCATGTCGTTGTGTTGTTTTTTATAAGACATACACCACGTGGGATCAAAGGGGTATTTACATTCCGCGATCTAGGGGTGGTGACGGGTTTCGAGGCGTCCCAGATACTCA
>WBZZ01002603.1:7500-25000 GCA_019918135.1 Paulinella micropora | reverse complement strand
TGCGAGACACTTGAGTCAACTACAAGTTTGTACTTGAAGCCAGCCTTCAAGTACTTTACGGTAGTTTTCTTAAGGTTTTTGCGAAGCTCAGCTCACCAAACTCAAAATCTACATTTAGTCGTGACCGTACTTTGCAACCCAGGTCTGCAACAAGGAGAACTCTACGTTGAAATAAACGAAGTGACCGCTCTGCTATCCGAATATTTACTGGCATTTGAAGTTCATCGGCAGTGCTCTCAGGCTCTGGACTCTGTCAGGACCGGATCAACGCAGCCATAGATATCTTAAGCTTTGCCGGTTGACTCAGGTCGAAAAGAATATATTTAATTCATGATGCCTATCTTTTTACTTAATCACTGACAGTGTAGGCGCGGCAGATAGATAAATATGTGCTACTTTATGTCACTTCAATTTAATATACCCCTGTGTCAGTCCAGACACAATAAGAGGCGGCCGGATTCTGAGGCGGGCAGTTAATATTAATACTTGAACCCTCTTAACCGGCTAAAGATAATATTACTAGAAGTGACAGTTACACTTTAAGGATAGGAATAGTATATTATATCGTTAGGCCGCCACGGACCAAGGGAATTGGCTGGTGTTGGCATGAAGTTGGTTGTTTTTGGCTCCGCTAGTCTCCCACATTCAGCCAAGCCTTCAAACGTCACCATCTTTGATCCTTATTATTGTGACTCGTAGTAGTAGTATATAAGAACAGAGACTCGTGACAGTCAGGCTGTGTTACTAGCGGAGTGGCGGCTTGGATTGGTTGCCACGGAGTAGTTGAAAAGGACTACTAGGCATCATTATTAATAAATATATTCTTTTCGACGTGAACCTGCAAAACTTGAGTGGAGGCACATACCTGTTTTTCTTTTACACCCGAATTCGACCAGTCCACAAAGTTAAATTTATTCTTTGACACGTATAACTAAGTGTTAGGTAATAGGTTGGTAACTAATACAATATCTCCATGTATTTCACCGGTCACCTGGGACTTCCAACTAGCGTGGACAGGACTTTGGATAGGGTACCCAATAGCAAGGGTGTAGATCAGTGTTATCCGAGTATGCGGCTCGGACTAGATTGCAGAACTCCACAGCCTTGGCTCGGGACGTAGGCTAGCGCAGTTGCTCACTTTTTAGTTTTATCATTTGCCCTGGTGTGCTTACAGCGGCGCTTTTATTGATAGTTTGTCACTGAGTGTAGCTATTTAGCCGAACTCCACCGTGCCGGAGACGTAGGGTAGCTCACTTACGGCGCGGCCATGTTTATCTATCTGATATAGTTGTTAGTTGAAGTGCGGATGGTGGTAGGACACTGACTAGTAAGGGAGTCTAATTAACGGGGAGCATTGGACATTATTAGACCATTTCTCCCGGCCTCAGTTATGTCACTTTTTACCCATATCCGTGCGTTACGTGTCAATTTCTGGAAGGTATTAATACATCTTTTGTGACGCATGTAGTTGGACTGGCGGGAATTTTTCAGTTACAATTGTTAAATTCTTCGAGTTCGGAAGTCGCAAACCGGTAGGAGGTGTTGGACCAATAGGTTGTATTAATACGGTAACGATTCAGTATGACCCGGCCGGTCTGTAGGATGCGTGTCGGTAGTAGAGCCATCCCTTCAGGACGCGCCGGGCCGTTTGTTCTGTCTGTGCATTTTCAATCAAGCTTGTGGTACGATGCGATCGTGACTGAGCTTGGACCGGTCCGTGGACGGCTTGCTCTAAGTACTGTTCAAGAGTCCTGCACAGAGGTAGCAAGCCGTCCACGGACCGGTTCAAGCTCAGTCACGATCGCATCGTACCACAAGCTTTATTGAAAAGGCACAGACAGAACAACACGGCCCGGCGCGTCCTGACATTTGGAAAGTTAATTAGATACTAGTCCACTACAGCATAACCGTATAGTCACGGTAGCTTCACTCTCCTATGTACTTAATACTTAGTAATTATACCTGTATTACCCATATTTTCTGGTACTGGTGGCGAATTGCCTTTATGTTCATATATTACCAATTTGGTGAGGTTGGTTTCCCTTTTTGGTTCTTTTGAATATCAGTGAAGTCTCAGTAAAATGGTGGCAGACAACTGGGAACCCGGAGCCTCCGGTTAACAGGCTAGTTTCCCTACCCGGACCTTCAAATTTTACAACGGGTTATGAGCCTTGTTAGTGCGTCCCCTGCGAGGAGCCTAACGGAAAGAGGGGGTAGGGAAATAAGAAGGAGTCTGCAGTGGCACGGTGACGTGGCTTCGAAAGTCAGAGCTGGCGTCTGCCAGAAGGGCCACTGCACATCGGTTTGTGTCTCTGTCAAAGAGGCACAGCAGAAGGCAAGTTGGCAGCAAGACCTGTTTGGTTGCTTCGGAGTTTGTGTTCTTTTTTGTTTTGGCAGAGCTGGAAGGAAAATCCGAAGGTGTGGCTTTGGGCTGGACAGTGGGTCTTCCAGTGGCCTGAGTCTTCGGTTGGAGCTGTTTTTGCCTCGTCTTTGTACTCCCGGCGTTTTCTGTCACTCGTGATGGTCGATCATGCGTAATAAGATTCTAGAAGACCTTTTCTAAAAGTGGCAGACTGTTTTGGTATGTCGGTACATATGAGACTTGATTGGAAGAACAGGAAAAGGACAAGACACAAACAGGACAATTGCCTGCACTGTGCTGTAGTGTACAGTAGCAGTTAGTGGAAGACATTCTTGGGTTAAATCAGTACGCGGCAAGGTACGTGGTTAGACTGGAGGGCATAGATCTTTGGAGAAGCCTGTACTGAGTGTACCGTCTCAGGGGCTGAAGGTCTATGGTTGGGTAGGGGCTAGCTACCCCTTTTAGTTTGTGTAACACCGACCAGGGTAGTGCCCGAAAACGGGGGCTAAGCCTACAAGATCGCGAAGTAGGGTGTGTGGGAATTATGTTCCACACATGTAATGCGTTGGAGGGATTAACTTTAGTTACCCCCAAGTTTGTTTGCTCTGACGAGAGCATGTGTTTGGAAGACATTGACACGGGGAGGCACCTGACGCTGTTGAGCTAGATATGGCGAACCCAGACACCTTTTTCCCTTTGTGATGGGGAGGCACCTGAGGCTGTTGAGCTAGATATGGCGAACCCGGACACCTTTTTCCTTTTGTGATGGGGAGGCACCTGAGGCTGTTGAGCTAGATATGGTAAACCCAGACACTTTTCCTTGAGTCAGGGGGGGGGAGGGGGGTTTGTCGGAAGCAGAAGCTCTTGGCAGGATACAAGATGGATTCAAGAACCCACCAAAGGTGGATGAGAAAAATGCTGAAGAGAACACCAATGTTCAGATTGGAGATGAGGAGATTGCGGAAGAGCATAAGAGGAAACAAAGCAGACAAGCTGTTCAAAGAGCGGGACTCTTCAAGACAGAGGATTCAGAGATCAAGGTGGGATCGATACCGATGGATACGAGTCCTGAACCGACGGAGACAGAGGAAGTCAAAAGAGATCGTTTAGATCATAAGCATTCAAAGCTCGAACCAATCGGAAAGTTATGGTTATATGGTCAAGACACTGGAGGGATCAAGTGGAGACAAGGATCCTTTTATCTTACGAAGCCTAATCAGAAATCCGTCGGAGATGATACGTTGGATGACCTGTATTTGTTAAAGATTGTTGGAAGGTTACCTTCAAAAGAGGAAAGAACGTTGGGGATTACACCCGTCATGCAATTCTGGAGGAATGAGGAGGCTATGGAAAAGCCGAAGGAAAGAACATATATACCAGTTTATGTAGATTCAAAGGGAAAAGAAATCTGGGACGGGACGATCAAAGAGGATGATGAGGATTTCACACCATGGACTATTCAAGAGATTCCAAGATTGGTACTCAATGCTCCTTTTGATTTGACCCCGATATGCAGATTCCTGAATGGATATGGGATATTCGGTTGGATTCTGATTTTCCTTTTGAATATATCGGAGCCCCACCTTATGACAAGGTGACCAGAGGAAAGAAATGTAGGAAACCGAAGCCTGAGAAAGAGGCGGATACCGGTAAGAAACCAGGACGGCACAGGAAGATTAATGTTGGAAAGCATCTAAGAGATAAGACTGAAAAGTCAAGTTCCGGAAGAGCCCGAAAACGCGGTCGTGTTAATTAGCTATGCATTTTTCGAGGTAGGAATACCTATGAAAAATAGCATAAGCTTGTTCAAGGCAATTCTGTACCGCGGCCCGGATATGGTAATTTTGTTTCTGTTCTTGATCACATTGTTGATTTGCAAGATTATGTATCATGTTATGGACGCAAGTCGTCTCAAGCGTAAAGTTCAATTGGAAGTTAATTTTAACTGCCCGAAAGGGAACTCGATCATAATTTGCTAGCGCATTTATTATCGGGGAGGACTGCGGATTTAAGATTAAGACGGATGTTTGGCATAAGTGAAATAAGTAGTCGTAATGGGTCGTGTTTTTTTTTTTCAATCCTCTTTCAAGTTCTCAGCAAGTCTGATTTTTGGAGAGGGGGGATTGTTACCGTCCCACTGAGTCATAACGACTATACTATGTTTTTAGTCCTGAACACTTTGAAATGCCACTATTTAAGGAAACTCATCCGGCCTATCGTTGTTAATTCTCTGTTTTACTCCGCCTTTTTTTCCAAGGAAGGTACAGGGAAGAACAGAGGACGTTCTCATTAAAGATTATATCGTCACATTTTCATCATTTTTGTCTAATATACTATGATATTTCCATAGGCTTGAAGGATTACCTTTAATTATATCAAATCTAAAGCAATCAGGGGGAGTGTTAGGTAATAGGTTGGTAACTAATATCTCCATGTATTTAACCGGGTTATACGGTTAGATCCCGTATCAGAACAAGATAGATAGATAGATAGATAGATATATAGATAGATAGATAGATAGATAGATAGATAGATGGATGGATGGATAGATAGATAGATAGATATATAGATAGATATCTTAGATAGATAGATAATAATGCCAATCCGCGGCTTTGTGGACCGAGTGGGTATATCTGCCTCCACAAAGTGGGTCCAATTATTGTTCCGTTCTTAATACCTACCATTCGTTTCAGCCGTCCGTTACTGTTGGACGAGCCGGTATAATCATTAAAGTCATTCTTCGGTACATCGTACGTCGTTAGTATTTTGAGGCAGTAATGGCAAAACTTTGAAACTGAGCAAGTTCCTGTTTGCCTACCAAACTCTACAGTAGCTGTAGCATAATGATGCGGCTGCTATATAATAGATTTAATAAATAAGTAATTTTATCGATCATATTATTAAAACAGCACGTTATCACATTCGCTTTTTTTTCCTTCCGCTATAAAGCCTTCCTGCGTAACCGCGTTTGGCTTGGTGCTGATTGGTCAGCTTCCGTTTCAGATTCAGACTCCTCATCCTCCTCTTCATCAACTTCCTCTTCTTCGCGAGAATTCTCTTTTTGTTGTGGTGACTCTGTTGATGGAGTGGCAGTACCAGACATGGCAGGGTTGGATTTGAGGTAAGCACCGGGCTGTGTCCTTTCCTCGAGCCTTGCCAGTGGTGTCAGGTCCGTGGGGCTCCTTGGCTTGACGAACTTGCCTGCCGGCAGCTGCTCAGCCTCGACAGCTCCGCCGCTCCGCGCGATCTGGCTAGAATTCCCTTGCTTATCTAGTGCGTCTTCCTTGCCTTGACTCTTCGCATTAGCCTCCTGTTTTCTCTGTTTCACCTTTCCCTCCTAGTAAAACCAGGAGCATTACATGCAATTGATTATGACAACGCTGAAGCCTGCTGCAACTGCTGATGATGACGATAATGATGATAAGGTTTACCTTCGGTTGGAACAACAACAACAACAACAACAACAACAACAACATCATCATCATCATCTACATCAACAACAACAACAACAACAGCGATAACAGTAACAACAAGAACAACAACAACAACAACAACATAATGATGATAATAATAATAATAATAATAATAATAATAATAATAATAATAATAATAATAATAATAGTGCTTCTCTGTCAATGGCTGATGCATTTCTGCACATGCGCCTCCATCGTCTCACCCGTGAGGGGAGTACGAAGAATTGACGATAGACTCTAATGACACCCCCGCACGGGCAGTTCCAACACTTCCAGACGGACCGGTATGTTCAATGAAAATACTGGTGGCACCGACGGGAATCGAACTGGCGACAGGGCCCAGATGGTAGAACTTGACCACTGGGCTATCACGGTGTCCAAATAATAATAATAATAATAATAATAATAATAATAGTGCTTCTCTGTCAATGGCTGATGCATTTCTGCACATGCGCCTCCATCGTCTCACCCGTGAGGGGAGTACGAAGAATTGACGATAAGCTCTAATGACACCCCCGCAAGGGCAGTTCCAACACTTCCAGACGGGCCGGTATGTTCAATGAAAATACTGGTCCAGACGGATCGGTATGTTCAATGAAAATACTGGTGGCACCGACGGGAATCGAACTGGCGACAGGGCCCAGATGGAATAATAATAATAATAATAATAATAATAACTAGGGGCTGCGCCAAGAATAATTATAATAACTAGGGGCTGCGCCAACACCTGAACGGATGGTTAGTGGTGCGCTTCGCGCACCCCCCCCCCCCCCCCGCCCCCCCCCTCCTCTTCCCAAGGTTGTTTTTCCTCTCATTCTCACATGCACAACTTTTACAGCCTTGGAGCAATCTCAGCCATTCATTTTGGTGCGGTACGTACACTTGCGGCTGGGGTTCCCGGGATGAGGGCACCCCGGACCCCCTCTTTCCACAGTCGACAGAGTACGTTCAATTGCCGGAGGTAACCGGCATAAACCCTTCCGGCACACTCTTAGAGCCTTGGAGCATTCTCATCCATTCATTGCTAATTCGCGTGGGGTACGTAAAATGGCTGTGCTGGGGTTCCCGGGGGGAGGGTCCCCCGGACAGGGTACGTTCAATTGCCGGAGGTACCGGCAAGTACTCCCTAAAAACCAGGAATTTCGGCATTCAGGACACTCCCCTAACGCAAATATTTGCGTGAATTCCAAAAAAACTATATCAGCATCAACATCGAGTCTGGGGCTAGCAACCCTGCCAATACTGATTCACACAAACCATGATTTATTCCGATGGAAGAGCAGAAAATAGGCTTTAAAAAAAAAAAAGGAATTTTCGCATTCAGGACACTCCCCTAACGCAAATATTTGCGTGAATTCCAAAAGAAATTATATCAGCATCAAAATCGAGTCTGGGGCTAGCCATCCTGTCATTATGATCTCCCAACTCCTCCTGGTTCACACAAACCATGATTTATTCCGACAGGGGTGCCAAAAAAAAAGAGGAATTTTGGAATTCAGGACACTCCCCTAACGCAAATATTTGCGTGAATTCCAAAAAAAATCACATCAGCATCAACATCGAGTCTGTGGCTAGCCACCCTGCAAATATGAGCTCCCAACTCCTCCTGGTTCCCACAAACCATGATTTATTCCGACAGGGGAGCGGAAAAGGGGGGTGGGGGGTACACAATTTTCATTTCCCCCCTCCCCCCAAACCCCCCACCCCCTACTCCCAACACCTTTCAGGGATAATAGTCGCATTCAGGACACTCCCCTAACGCAAATATTTGCGTGAATTCCAAAAGAAATTATATCAGCATCAAAATCGAGTCTGGGGCTAGCCATCCTGTCATTATGATCTCCCAACTCCTCCTGGTTCACACAAACCATGATTTATTCCGACAGGGGTGCCAAAAAAAAAGAGGAATTTTGGAATTCAGGACACTCCCCTAACGCAAATATTTGCGTGAATTCCAAAAAAAATCACATCAGCATCAACATCGAGTCTGTGGCTAGCCACCCTGCAAATATGAGCTCCCAACTCCTCCTGGTTCCCACAAACCATGATTTATTCCGACAGGGGAGCGGAAAAGGGGGGTGGGGGGTACACAATTTTCATTTCCCCCCTCCCCCCAAACCCCCCACCCCCTACTCCCAACACCTTTCAGGGATAATAGTAATAATATTAATAATAATAATAGTGCTTCTCTGTCAATGGCTGATGCATTTCTGCACATGCGCCTCCATCGTCTCACCCGTGAGGGGAGTACGAAGAATTGACGATAGGCTCTAATGACACCCCCGCACGGGCAGTTCCAACACTTCCAGACGGACCGGTATGTTCAATGAAAATACTGGTGGCACCGACGGGAATCGAACTGGCGACAGGGCCCAGATGGTAGAACTTGACCACTGGGCTATCACGGTATAATAATAATAATAATAATAATAATAATAATAATAATAATAATAATAATAATAATAATAATAATAATAATAATAATAGTGCTTCTCTGTCAATGGCTGATGCAAATCTGCACATGCGCCTCCATCGTCTCACCCGTGAGGGGAGTACGAAGAATTGACGATAGGCTCTAATGACACCCCCGCAAGGGCAGTTCCAACACTTCCAGACGGACCGGTATGTTCAATGAAAATACTGGTGGCACCGACTGGAATCGAACTGGCGACAGGGGCCAGATGGTAGAACTTGACCACTGGGCTATCACGGTGTCCATAATAATAATAATAATAATAATAATAATAATAATAATAATAATAATAGTAATAGTCATAGTGCTTCTCTGTCAATGGCTGATGCATTTCTGCACATGCGCCTCCATCGTCTCACCCGTGAGGGGAGTACGAAGAATTGACGATAAGCTCTAATGACACCCCCGCAAGGGCAGTTCCAACACTTCCAGACGGGCCGGTATGTTCAATGAAAATACTGGTCCAGACGGATCGGTATGTTCAATGAAAATACTGGTGGCACCGACGGGAATCAAACTGGCGACAGGGCCCAGATGGTAGAACTTGACCACTGGGCTATCACGGTGTCCAGTAATAGTAATAATAATCATAATAAAAATGATAACTAGGTGCTGCGCCAACACTTGAAAGGATGGTTTGCGGTGCGCTTAGCCCCCCCCCCCCCCCCCTCCTCTTCCCAATGTCGTTTTTCCTTTTATTCTCACATGCACAACTTTTACAGCCTTGGAGCAATCTCAGCCATTCACTTTGGCACTACTTTTCATGACATTCGAATTTCCTAATTTCAACTACATCCCCAAAAAAGAGATCGTGACAAGCTTGCGAAAACACAAAGAATCAGCCTCTAAGCCCCTCTGGCACAACTCTTAGAGCCTTGGAGCATTCTCAACCATTGAATCTGGCACTCTTTTGCCAAATCTTCGCAAATCTCGTTTTCAACTGATTCACTACCTAGAGCGCGTCCCAAGGTTGAGAAAACAAAAAAATCAGCCTCTCAACCCCTCTGGCACAATTTTGGGAGCCTTGGAGCATTGTCAGCCATTCATTTTGACGCCGGCAAATTCGCTCCGGGTACGTACAATTACAGGGCTGGGGTTCCGGGGGGGAAGGGCCCCCGGACCCCCCTTTCCACACTGGTACGTTAAATTGCTGGGGTAGGTGGCAGTGCACTACAATGCTAAATCACAAGGATTGTCAACTGGGTCCAAAATCCGAGTAAACGACGCCCGCGGGTCCACTTATGTGCACGCAATTTGCATTACAATACTTTGGCATTCTCAATATCAAGCGCGATGTCTTCGAAAATGTTTCAAAAACTCCAAAAACGCTGGCACAACTCTTAGAGCCTTGGAGAATTCTCAGCCATTCATTTTGGTGCCGGATCATTTGCGTGGGGTACGTACAGTTGCAGGGCTGGGGTTCCCGGGGGGAGGCCCCCCGGACCCCCCATTCCCCGTCGACAGGGTACGTTCAATTGCCGGAGGTACCGGCAAGTAATCCCCCCCCCCCCAAAAAAAAGGGATTTTGGCATTCAGGACCCTCCCCTAACGCAAATATTTGTGGCAATTCAAAAATATTAAATCAGCATCAGGATTGAGTCTGCGGGCTAGCCACCACACAAAACATTATTTATTCCCGACGAGGGTGCAGAAAATAGGCGAAAAAAACGATTTTGGCATTCAGGACAGTCCCCTGCACACATTTGCGTGAATTCCAAAACAATGATAACAGCATCAACATCGAGTCTGGGGCTAGCCACCCTGCAAATATGAGCTCCCAACTCCTCCTGGTTCCCACAAACCACGATTTATTCCGACCGGGGTGCGGAAATGCTCGGTGGGGGGGGGGGGGGGTTTCACAATTTCCATTTTCCCCCTCCCCCGAAACCCCTCAACCCCTACTCCCAACACCTTTCAGGGATAATAACAATAACAATAATAATAATAATAATAATAATAATAATAATAATAATAATAATAATAATATTTACTATATCTGAGGCGTACTGATGCAGCTAATGGCATATCCTCAACGGACATAAGCCTCCAATACCCTTGTTCGAGGTCCTCCACCCCCTCGTGTCAGTCTCTCGCCTGATGATCGGGGCCACCGATGGAGCTCCTGAGGGCAAGACTGCACTAAGCCGAGGTTATTCCGCAGTCCCAGCAACCTCTTGCAAGACGTCACCGAATGTGCAAGTGCATACACCAAGCGCGGTTGCTAGAGCTGCCTCGAAACCCCACCCATAACCATCTGGTGTCTGCTGGGTCCTGGGCTATCAACCAGCATATGCGGAGTTTAAGATCTTTTACGCGCGCAACGACCCTCCTCCCCAGCATCTACCACCAAAGGGTTATGAGTTGGCGTCACAGTTTAACGCCTTGAGGCCATTGGGCTGGAACTCTGTTTAGCAAGTGTGACTAGGTTTTTTCATCGGGATTTCCCTCAAATATGTCACAGTCAACACTCCAAGGCAGATTTACTATATCTGAGGCGTACTGATGCAGCTAATGGCATATCCTCAACGGACATAAGCCTCCAATACCCTTGTTCGAGGTCCTCCACCCCCCCGTGTCAGTCTCTCGCCTGATGATCGGGGCCACCGATGGAGCTCCTGAGGGCAAGACTGCACTAAGCCGAGGTTATTCCGCAGTCCCAGCAACCTCTTGCAAGACGTCACCGAATGTGCAAGTGCATACACCAAGCGCGGTTGCTAGAGCTGCCTCGAAACCCCAATAATAATAATAATAATAATAATAGTGCTTCTCTGTCAATGGCTGATGCATTTCTGCACATGCGCCTCCATCGTCTCACCCGTGAGGGGAGTACGAAGAATTGACGATAAGCTCTAATGACACCCCCGCAAGGGCAGTTCCAACACTTCCAGACGGGCCGGTATGTTCAATGAAAATACTGGTCCAGAAATAGACCGGTATGTTCAATGAAAATACTGGTGGCACCGACGGGAATCGAACTGGCGACAGGGCCCAGATGGTAGAACTTGACCACTGGGCTATCACGGTGTCCAAATAATAATAATAATAATAATAATAATAATAATAATAATAATAATAATAACTAGGGGCTGCGCCAACACCTGAAAGGATGGTTTGCGGTGCGCTCCGCGCACCGCCCCTTCCCCCCCCTCGGGCTGGGGTTCCCGGGGGGAGAACCCCTCGGACCCCCCCCTTTCCCGTCGACAGGGTACGTTCAATTGCCGGAGGTACCAGCAGAACGTAAGTGTAAGCTCTGGTGGCACAAAAACCTCAAATCTCTGGTTTGTGCCACCCGCCACCAAAACTTTTTTATCTCGAAGAGAGCGCACCCACAGGTGTCGGGTACACCAAACATCAGCCTCAAACTCCTTCAGGTGTGCGCAAACGGCGCCTGGTGGCGCTAAAACCTCAATTTTCCGGTGTGAATGCCACCCGGCGAAACAATTTTTATGTTTTCGAAGAGAGCTCATCAAGAAGTGTCAGATACACCAAATATCAGCCGCTAACTCCCTCTGGTGTGCGCAAACGGCGCCTGGTGGCACAAGACCTCAATTTTCTGGTGTGGGTGCCACCCGCGAAAAAAAAAACGGGTACGTACAATCGCCGGGCTGGGGTTCCCGGGGGGAGGGCCCCCCGGACCCCCCCTTCCCTTCGACAGGGTACGTTCAATTGCCGGAGGGCGCCTGGTGGCACACAGACCTCAATTTTCTGGTTTGGGTGCCACCCGCTACCAAAACGGGTACTTACAATCGCCGGGCTTGGGTTCCCGGGGGGAGGGCCCCCCCTGCCCCGTCGACAGGGTACGTTCAATTGCCGGAGGTACCGGCAAGTACTCCCAAAAAACCAGGAATTTCGGCATTCAGGACACTCCCCTAACGCAAATATTTGCGCGAATTCCAAAAAAACTATATCAGCATCAACATCGAGTCTGGGGCTAGCAACCCTGCCAATATGAGCTCCCAACTCCTCCTGATTCACACAAACCATGATTTATTCCGATGGAAGAGCAGAAAATAGGCTAAAAAAACAAGGAATTTTCGCATTCAGGACACTCCCCTAACGCAAATATTTGCGTGAATTCCAAAAGAAATTATATCAGCATCAAAATCGAGTCTGGGGCTAGCCATCCTGTCATTATGATCTCCCAACTCCTCCTGGTTCACACAAACCATGATTTATTCCGACAGGGGTGCCAAAAAAAAAGAGGAATTTTGGAATTCAGGACACTCCCCTAACGCAAATATTTGCGTGAATTCCAAAAAAATCACATCAGCATCAACATCGAGTCTGTGGCTAGCCACCCTGCCAATATGAGCTCCCAACTCCTCCTGGTTTCCACAAACCATGATTTATTCCGACAGGGGTGCTGAAATGGGGTGGGTGGGGGTGGGGGGGGGGGTACACAATTTTCATTTTCCCCCTCCCCCCAAAACCCCCACCCCCTACTCCAACACTTGTCAGGGATAATAATGATAATAATAATAATGATAATAATAGTCCTTCTCAGTCAATGGCGAATGCATTTCTGCACATTTGCCTCATCGTCTCACCCGCGAGGGGAGTACGAAGATTTGACGATAGGCTCCACTGACACTACCGCAAGGCAGCTCCAAGCCTTCCAGACAGACCAATACTTTCAAAGAAAATATCCTTTGAAAATACTGGCACCGAATCGAACTGGCGATAGGTCCCAGATGGTAGACCTTAACCACTGGGCTATCGCGGTGCCAATAATAATAATAATAATAATAATAATAATAATAATAGTGTATCTCCTGCCAATTGCTGAGCCAAAAGGCCATGTGCATCCAATCCTCCATTCCATAAGGAAAGTCTCCACACCAATCGGTGGAATAAAGGAAGTGACGGCATAGAACATTACTCTAGGAGCTTTATACCAATCAGCCCATGGAAAGGAACCGATGGCCTATGTACTCCCTAATAATAATAATAATAATAATAATAATAATAGTGCCTCTCTGTCAATGGCTGATGCATTTCTGCACATGCGCCTCCATCGTCTCACCCGTGAGGGGAGTACGAAGAATTGACGATAAGCTCTAATGACACCCCCGCAAGGGCAGTTCCAACACTTCCAGACGGGCCGGTATGTTCAATGAAAATACTGGTCCAGAAATAGGTATGTTCAATGAAAATACTGGCACCGACGGGAATCGAACAATAATAATAATAATAATAATAATAATAATAATAATAATAATAATAATAATAGTGGTGCTTCTCTGTCAATGGCTGATGCATTTCTGCACATGCGCCTCCATCGTCTCACCCGTGAGGGGAGTACGAAGAATTGACGATAAGCTCTAATGACACCCCCGCAAGGGCAGTTCCAACACTTCCAGACGGGCCGGTATGTTCAATGAAAATACTGGTCCAGACGGGTCGGTATGTTCAATGAAAATACTGGTGGCACCGACGGGAATCGAACTGGCGACAGGGCCCAGATGGTAGAACTTGACCACTGGGCTATCACGGTGTCCACAATAATAATAACAATAATAATAATAATAATAATAATAATAATAGTGCTTCTCTGTCAATGGCTGATGCAAATCTGCACATGCGCCTCCATCGTCTCACCCGTGAGGGGAGTACGAAGAATTGACGATAGGCTCTAATGACACCCCCGCAAGGGCAGTTCCAACACTTCCACACGGACCGGTATGTTCAATGAAAATACTGGTGGCACCGACGGGAATCGAACTGGCGAAAGAGCCCAGATGGTAGAACTTGACCACTGGGCTATCACGGTGTCCATAATAATAATAATAATAATAATAATAATAATAATAATAATAATAATAATAATAATAATAATAATAATAATAATAATAATAATAATAGTGCTTCTCTGTCAATGGCTGATGCAAATCTGCACATGCGCCTCCATCGTCTCACCCGTGAGGGGAGTACGAAGAATTGACGATAAGCTCTAATGACACCCCCGCAAGGGCAGTAATAATAATAATAATAATAATAATAATAATAATAATAATAATAATAATAATATATTGATCTGTCATGGCTGAGCCCGAGGGCCATGCGCCTCCGTCCCTCGACCCAACAGGGACTACAGTGAGTATGTTGGGGAGGGAAGAGTGACTCTAACCATCCTGCATAGAAGGCCCCAAAAGGAAGTCCCTACTACCCGCACAGTGTCGGGTACCTTGCAGGAAATCAACTACAAATGATTGATCTTCCCCGCATGAGAGCTCCACGAGACTGGGTAGGTCCCGCATGGAGGTACTCACAGGGGTAGCAGACATTTCATGCGGTCTGCCAGCGCATGAGGACGTTTTGTGCCAAGTATCTGGGACGCCTCGAAACCCGTCACCACCCCTAGATCGCGGAATATAAATACCCCTTTGATCCCACGTGGTGTATGTCTTAATAAGAAACAACACAACGATATGGCCTCGGAACCAACGCAACAACATAGCCTCGGAACCCACATCGACATAGCCTCAGAACCCACACAACAACAGAGCCTCGGAACCAACACAACAACATAGCCTCGGAACCAACACAACAACATAGCCTCGGAGCCAACACAACGACATAGCCTCGAAACCAGTGGGAAGAGGCCCAACCACCTCCTCTTCCCGTGGGGTGCCATACTGTGCACCCCTCCATAATAATAATAATAATAATAATAATAATAATAATAATAATAATAATAATAATAATAATAATAGTGCTTCTCTGTCAATGGCTGATGCATTTCTGCACATGCGCCTCCATCGTCTCACCCGTGAGGGGAGTACGAAGAATTGACGATAAGCTCTAATGACACCCCCGCAAGGGCAGTTCCAACACTTCCAGACGGACCGGTATGTTCAATGAAAATACTGGTCCAGACGGAGCGGTATGTTCAATGAAAATACTGGTGGCACCGACGGGAATCGAACTGGCGACAGGGCCCAGATGGTAGAACTTGACCACTGGGCTATCACGGTGTCAATAATAATAATAATAATAATAATAATAATAATAATAATAATAATAATAATAATAATAATAATAGTGCTTCTCTGTCAATGGCTGATGCATTTCTGCACATGCGCCTCCATCGTCTCACCCGTGAGGGGAGTACGAAGAATTGACGATAAGCTCTAATGACACCCCCGCAAGGGCAGTTCCAACACTTCCAGACGGGCCGGTATGTTCAATGAAAATACTGGTCCAGAAATAGACCGGTATGTTCAATGAAAATACTGGTGGCACCGACGGGAATCGAACTGGCGACAGGGCCCAGATGGTAGAACTTGACCACTGGGCTATCACGGTGTCCAATAATAATAATAATAATAATAATAATAATAATAATAATACTATATCTGAGGCGTACTGATGCAGCTAATGGCATATCCTCAACGGACATAAGCCTCCAATACCCTTGTTCGAGGTCCTCCACCCCCCCGTGTCAGTCTCTCGCCTGATGATCGGGGCCACCGATGGAGCTCCTGAGGGCAAGACTGCACTAAGCCGAGGTTATTCCGCAGTCCCAGCAACCTCTTGCAAGACGTCACCGAATGTGCAAGTGCATACACCAAGCGCGGTTGCTAGAGCTGCCTCGAAACCCCACCCATAACAATCTGGTGTCTGCTGGGTCCTGGGCTATCAACCAGCATATGCGGAGTTTAAGATCTTTTACGCGCGCAACGACCCTTCTCCCCAGCATCTACCACCAAAGGGTTATGAGTTGGCGTCAGAGTTTAACGCCTTGAGGCCATTGGGCTGGAACTCTGTTTAGCAAGTGTGACTAGGTTTTTTCATCGGGATTTCCCTCAATAATAATAATAATAATAATAATAATAATAATAATAGTGCTTCTCTGTCAATGGCTGATGCATTTCTGCACATGCGCCTCCATCGTCACCCGTGAGGGGAGTACGAAGAATTGACGATAAGCTCTAATGACACCCCCGCAAGGGCAGTTCCAACACTTCCAGACGGGCCGGTATGTTCAATGAAAATACTGGTCCAGACGGATCGGTATGTTCAATGAAAATACTGGTGGCACCGACGGGAATCGAACTGGCGACAGGGCCCAGATGGTAGAACTTGACCACTGGGCTATCACGGTGTCCACAATAATAATAATAATAATAATAATAACTAGGGGCGCCAACACCTGAAAGGATGGTTTACCGGTGTGTTTCGCGCACCAAACCCCGCCAGCCCCACTTCTTATCACTTTTTGGAGGGCTCCCCGAGCCCCCCTCCCGCCCCCTTTCCCTTCGACAGGGTACTACGTTGAATTGCCGGAGGTGCCGCCAAGGGCGCCTGGTGGCAAAAAACCTCCATTTTCAGGTTGGGTGCCACCCGCGACCAGAACGGGTACGTACAATCACAGGGCTCCCCCGGACCCCCCCTTTACCTTCGACAGGGTATGTTGAATTGTCGGAGGTGCCGCAAAGGGCGCCTGGTGGCAAAAAACCTCAATTTCCAGGTGTGGGTGCCACCCGCGACCAGAACGGGTACGTAAAATCACAGGGCTGGGGTTCCCGGGGGGAGGTGCCCCGTCGACAGGGTACGTTCAATTGCCGGAGGCACCGGGAAGTACTGCCAAAAAACAAGGAATTTTGGCATTCAGGACACCCCTCTAACGCAAATATTTGCGTGACTTCCAAAAAATTATACCAGCATCAAGATCGAGTCTGGGGCTAACCACCCTGCCAATATGAGCTCCCAACTCCTCCTGGTTCCCGCAAACTATGATTTATAGGGATGGGGGCTGCAAAAATAGGCCAAAAAAACAAGGAAATTTGGCAATCAGGACACTCCCTAACGCAAATATTTGCATGAATTCCAGAAAAACTATATCAGCATCAAGATCGAGTCTGGGGCTAGCCATCCTGCCAATATGAGCTCCCAACTCCTCCTGGTTCCCACAAACCATGATTTATAGGGATGGGGGGTACAAAAAAAGGCCAAAAAAACAAGGAATTTTGGCATTCAGGACACTCCCCTAACGCAAATATTTGCGTGAATTCCAAAAAAAAAGTATATCAGCATCAACATCGAGTCTGGGGCTAGCCACCCTGCCAATATGAGCTCCCAACTCCTCCTGGTTCCCACAAACCATGATTTATGGGGACAGGGGTGCCGATTTGGGGGGGTGGGTGGGGGTGGGGGGGTGGGGTACACAATTTTCATTTTCCCCCTCCCCCT